>CM060950.1:128522150-128660758 GCA_030765055.1 Mantis religiosa
GAAGAAGAAGAAGAAGAAGAAGAAGAAGAAGAAGAAGAAGAAGAAGAAGAAGAAGAAGAAGAAGAAGAAGAAGAAGAAGAAGTAGTAGTAGTCTGTATATTTGTATATAAAACATAGGTATCCCAAGTTTTGTCAGACTGATCAAAAAGTAACACTTGTACACAAGGGGTCAAAAAATATAAGAATGGATTGTTTTTGGAAGTTGTATTTTTATCCTACAATTTTTACTACATCCTATAGTCCCAAGCACATAAATATGTGCCCTGGTTAACCAAGCAGTAGAGTTTTATTTATAAGGGGTTGAAAATAAAGTAAGGGTAGGTTTTAAAAATAAGACGCAATATAAAATTCAAAATAAGGATCATGTGGTTTGTGGAAGATCTAACATAATATGATTTTTGACAACTCCTATTGTGCAATTGTACTATACTTTGACCACAGAGTATTAAAGCATAAATTTCTTTACAAGGGGCTGAAAATGTGGTATGAGTGTATTTTTAGAGTTTTAAGAATTATAAGTTTCTTCTTTTCTCCTATAGTCAGTGATACAAAATTCTATCGAACTCGACTGAAGAATGTTGATTTGAATGTTAGAAGTTGAAAACAGGGATGAATGTACAGGTGGATTAACATTTTTGCCAGTTTCCAAAATCCAAATATACATCTCACTGTCAAAGTTGCACCAGAATATTTTGACACAGCAGCTATGTCTTAAGCTTACTCAGAAGGTCAGTACTGGGCAAATGGAGAGATAAACACAAGTAAGTAGATATAGGAGCACTAATATACAGCACTAACACCAGAAACACTATTGACAGATAATTAGAACGCTCTGGAAGCTTTTCTTCCCCCACATCTAGAACATTCTAGAAGGTTCAGTGGAAATTTCCTCTGGCTGTATAAGAGAGTGTTTTCATAAGTCAGCAAGGAAGTAAGAGAATTAGCAAGTGCATTTCCGGTGTGACAAAAGCTGTTCTTCAAACGAGTTTGTGACTACTACTGTGATGTGTAGTGAGTACCACTACTAATGTAGATTAGAGAGCTTGAGCATTCGGTTCCCCAGCAAGTGAACAATTAGGAAGAAGAGGTTATGTCGTGGATATTTAATTGTCACTATGTCCTAGATAAATTTAAAGATAATTAAAACTAAGTGAAATGACAATGAAACAATGAACTAGATCATATTATCAAACTGACACTGAGAACTTAGTGAGCTGACAGTTAAAAGGTGACGAAGTTATCTGGTGTCAGGAGGGGGATTTACATGCCATGATAGAGGAAATACTTAAATCATACAATGGGACACCCTAGTAGTAAGGAGCATGTTGAAGAAAACCTTGGAGCAGCCAGGGTGGAATAGCTGGTGCTCCTGAGAAGTAAATTGAATAAGATCTCAAGGAAGCCTGCACTGGTACAATTAGAGGGTACTTAGATGTGAATAAGAGCTTGATGAAGAAGCTACACTGCCGATTCTATTGGTTGAATCTTCTAAGTAATGTGGAGAGGTGGTGCCATCAATGCAGCATCTCAGAAAGTTGTGGGTCCCAGTCACACAATCGGAACTGAGGACAATGGTATGTCGGGGAACCAACAAACTATCTGGAAGACAACCACCATGCTGCCATGAGACACCTGAAGCTGATAAGTGACTGGATGTAGGGATGCTATGACCATCTAGTGATCAGCACTGGATTCCAGGAGAGTGCCCTTACATGGGTCTGTCAACTAAATGGAAGTCGTTGAAGCTGCAAAATTATGGGATGGTCTGAGAGTCACCTATTTCAATGATGACATTTATCACATTTGGTGTAATCCCAAAGAAAACTGATGGTGGTTCATCTGATTGCCTTGCTGCACATTGTGGAACTGTTCAGGGCAAATAGCTCTGATGAAAGAGATGTATGTCACAGCAGCTATGACCCAACTTATAGGAAGGTTCAGTACAGGTAGTTGAAGAGATAAGCAGAGTTAGTAGATGCAGAAGTGCTCTTGTCCAGCATAAACACCAGAAGCACTACTGAAAGGTACTTCTAGAAGTTTCCCTCCTTCTCCCACACTTCCAGAAAATTCTAGAACATTTGCTGGAAATTTCCAATGACTATATAAACGAATATTCTCACAAGTTAGACACTGAGGAAATGTGTAAATGAGTTAATGAGTAATTATCAGGTGCGACAAAATGTGCTGTTTGGGCAAGTTGGTGATGATTGCTGTGGCATGCAGTGATTGCTGTGGCATGCAGTGATTGCTGTTACTATGAGGCATTAGTAAAGTTTTTATTTGACTTGACTGAGAGAACCTTCTGGAAGAACAGACCACATTGGGGATATTTCAGTACACTGCTCTGTTGCAAAGAAAGTGAAATGCCAAAGATAATTGTCAGCACTTAGTAAAGTGACAGTGAAAACTGGTCCAAGTCACAATATTACAAAACCCTTAACCCTACAGTTTTCAAAATTTTGGTACATTGTATATCATTGACCATATGGAAGAATAGGGCTTTTCTATGGCACATGAATTATCAAAATCGATTAGTAGTTTTGAGACTGTCCTACATTTGCAAACAAATAAACAAACACCCATCATCTCTTATTATTTTAGTTACTTGATGGAAATTAATCATTTCTTCATACTAGCCATATACAGGCTAAGATTTTCTGATAGATAGTCAACATGAAAAATTGAATGCCATGGCCAGGATTTGAACCACGGATTTCCTGGTTTCCATCCAGTCGCTCTTACCCATTGAGTTACCATGGCCAACTTGCCGTCATGACATGAAATTCTCCAACATGGCATTCAATTTTTCATGTTGACTCTATCTAACACATCATCTCTGTTTATAACATACCTGTGCTACTTGTTGGATTTTGCTACCACTGCTTATTCTAATATAAGGGAGTCATTTGTGTCAACAGAAAGCTTCTATTACATATTATAACAACTAAACTTTGTAAGTGACCCACCTTAAGTGACTGCACAAAAATACATAAGCATTGCTCTAAATGAGCTCATGATTTAAATGGCTTATACAGTAAAAATATATGCTACTCTCACTGCAGAAAGAAAATAGAACTATGATGAATGACTTGCCTGAAATTTCAAATCATTAAGACAACTCCAATGTAGTACTTCATGATGAAGAGATTAGATGAAGTGGAGAGAGAAGCAAAAGAAAGCAACTGCAGTTAAGAAAGTATTTTAAGAAATACAGTTGAAATAGAGATACTTATAAACAGCATTTCTTAAGGTAATGCATTGGTAAAATTTGTTAAAAATATTAGAACATTTTTTTTATATTTTTACATTATTATACTTAAGACACTTTTTTTTTTAACAGAAATAATCTTAGAGCCACAAATGGCTATTTTATTGGCCTTTACTATTTAGCACTGCATCAAACTTTAAATGCCATTTTTCCTAATTTTTTCTTGTCAATGATTCTCAATATTCAAAATACTCCATTAAACAGTATATAACTTATGAGACCTTTGGAAATTAAGGGTTTAAACATTATTATCCACAAATTAGAAAGTATTAATTAGGTCAGTTTAAATTATTTTACACAATTCATGTTGAAAAAGTTGGCAATTCCTTTCACAGGTGTGAAAAAGATGTGTTCTGCTCTTAAAGTAATTAAAACTCAAAATGTCTGTACTGCAAATTCTTAAATTTGTATATCAAGCTCAAATTCAAAGTATGGGAGTAATATGAAAAACCCTAGGGTCCAAGTGTCACTTAATTTTCAAATGATTAATTATGAATAAAGATATTTAAATCTTAACAATGGTTTGGCACAACTTGTTAAAATGATGTGTGAACTAATGTTTTATGCTCTGGGTATATGCTAAAATACATCAAAGCAATCAGAAGAAAGCTGAAGTGTTTATTTTCGTGGTTACGTTGCCCAAGTATTTGAGTGCCACTTACTGACCTAATAATAAATACATATGTTGAATACATTAAAATTTTCTTTATTGCCAGGTTTCAGGGATAAATGTGCACCAAGATGAGCAAATAGGATGTCTCTTACTTCCTCATTTCCTGGAATTACTGCAGTGCTGGCACATTTCTGATAAGTTACTCTGCAAGATGAAGTGAAGAGTGTGGGCAGAAAGCTCACTCCAGGAAGTGATAAGAGTTGGTCCCCATTCCAAACTTCCCACCCACATATTCAGTCAATGTAAATGTAGATTCAGCATTTATTCCACAGTAACAACATGGGGCCAATTGGATCTGTACTATGCTTGCTTGTAGGGTTCTATGTACAACAGGTAATGTTTCCTTTTATTCAAAGATTTTTGAGCATGTGTGTAGTTGAGAATGTTTGTTGTTATTCTATAAAAGGAAAGGCTGTCATATCATACCTTATTCACTTGTTATTTTATGGCACATACATCTGAAACCATCTGCTTACATATTTTTATAATTTGACAAATCTGACATGCTCAGTTAATGGATAAAAAGGGTGGGGGCCTACAAATATAAATTTTAATTTTCAACCCAATGTATGTGCAAATTAATGCATGAGTTCCAGCCATTAGCATTGAAAGGTTATTTTAAATCTACATGGGAGAGTTTATGCTTCTTTTGAACTGAATATGCATGTGTCACTAAGCATATAACTGACCGAAAACCACCATATTTTCTTGCTGGGCTGGTGGTCTTGCTAAGACAAACTTAGTAACCATTATCTCAGATGTTTTAAACCTTTTAATGCTGCACGTAAAACTTAAATTTAACAACAACACTAGCCACAACATAGTTCAATCTTGTTCATAGAACAGTATTTAAAGAGGAATTTAACAAATTCTGAAGCCAAAAGTAACAATATTGCTTTGATTTCATTAGTCAACACTTAATGATTATCAGTATACTGTTTAAGAGAATAAATTGAAAACAAATATACACATGCAATGCAACTAAAGTATCAGACTTCGCAGTAGGCACAGAAAGGAAATGTGGATGCTAAAACATTAAAGTGTAATGTGTAAATATCATAGTTTGGTATTACTGCAGGAACTTGAGTTCTGCAAATATTAATGCCATATTTTGGCAATTTTTATAGTTATTTTGATATATCTTTTATTATATTCATTTAATTTGCTCAGCTAGCTAGTTTTATTAAAATGTTTTAGTCATAAATGTTTATATAAAAGGGTACATTTGCAATTCAACGTAAAAAACATAGAAACTTATTTTTACTTAGGTTTATTTACAGCAAACATTGTAACTTGCACAAATAATAGCATTAATAAGATTAAAGTATGTATCTTTCCTCTGTTCTTGATTAACCTCTCCAACATTGGCACACTCATATCATCTTAATTTTGTTAAAAGAGCTTGTGAATGAAAATACGTCTTTCTGTAAAAAAGTCTTAACTACCATCTCAAGTGGAATACAAACCGAGTCATACATACACATAGACAAAGAATGTCAGTTAATTCCAATATTCAACAAGTAATAATGTTAAACAATATAGTTTCCAAATAAATACTCGCCAAATACAATGTTTATAAAAATTGATTGATGCACCTGTAATGGGTTTACTGTACAATTCTCCCCAAAGATTTCAATAGAAGGCAACATCGTGGCAGAGTGTTTGGACTGCTTGGCTCTCACCAAAGCAGCCCGGGTTTGATCCCAGATGACTGTGTGCAAGATATGTAGTGAACAACATGGCGCTGGAGCAGGTTTTCTCTGGGTCCTCCGGTTCCCTGCCCCCCTCTCTCTGATCCAGAGATTCTGTACATCAGCCCATTGCCTACAGACAAGGGTTAAGAGGAATAAGAATTCCCTGACACCATGTAGTGGTATAAGAGGGCAGTTAAAGAAGAAAAAAGAAGTGGTTGTTAGTTCTTCAACTTCCCTAGTTTTACAACTATCGTAGTGTTAGGGAATCCTTCTTTCTCTATCCCATATGCACTTTAAGTGTTAGGTTGAGGAACAGAAACTCTGGATCAGATGAGAACACACAATGGGTGATCAGACCGATGCCTGGTATAAGAGTGAGAGAAGTAGATGACAGAATGAGGCAAAATGAATGAAAGGAAAGATAATGGAGCAATTGGTGGAATAATGGCAGGCATAACTGGAGATCCCAGAGAAAACCAGCCCCTGCGCCATGTTGTCCACCACAAATATCACATGCGATCACCTGGGATCGAACCTGGGCCACCTTGGTGAGAGTGAAGCGGTCTAACCGTTTGGCCATGGCATGGCCGATTAGTTGTTAACTGCCAATTTTAAAGTGGTTCAAATGCAATTTACAATAATTTGACAATACTTTATGATTCTCTGAAAGTTAATAATACTGAATTCCGAATTTGCAAAAAAAAAAGAGCCTTTGAATATGAATATACATTTTAATTTCTCTATTCAGGCTTCCTGAGACAAAATGTGTATTATTGCACTTTCAATATAATTTCATGTAATGCCATTAAATACAGTTTATTTATCCCTTAAGTTCTTAAGAATAAGACACAGTAGTGAGTATAAATGCTGTGGAGTGCAAAAGTCAAGCTATACATCTTTATTATGTAATTAACAGAGAAAAAAGTTTGATTTGATGTATTCATATGACTTTTACTCTCTAACATTTATTAGTATGTATATTAACAATTCTTACAAAGTTTTATTCTTTCTGCCATGCTTCATTTTAATTAAGATAAAGATTTTCAGAAAAGGCTACATTACATATTTCATTACAGATGCAAAGGAAATAGTGATAATCAAATGTTTAAGAACTAGATGTATACAAAAACTAAACTCTGCAATACTAAAGCCTAATGCAAGGGCAAGACCTATGCCCAAGCGTTGTGTTCTCTCATCAAAAGGCCATAAGTGGGGTGAAGTATTGGAGAGTGGGACATAGTGAATGCAGACTGTGCCAGCTGGAGAAGCTACTTTTCTCTCAAATAACTCCTTTAGTGACTCCTTCAGGAATCTCATGAGGCTGGGTGCAACCCAGACCAGGTCTCCCAGTGGGACAAGATCCGTATCCCAGTACTATGAATCAAACCCAGGATGTTTGATAAGCCACTGTGCTATCATTGTCCTAAGGAGACAATTCCTACTGGAAGTTATATACTGAACTTCAAATTCCAAACTTTTTCCATTCAATTGTGAGAAACTCAACTGAACATTAAAAGACTTTAAAATGACAAAATATTGAACAACTGAAGTATTAACAATGAACTTCTTAAAATTGGTGTATGGCATGAAAAAAGTTAACTGAAACAAATTGTGTTATTTCAAAGATATCTACATTATTTGTGTAGCACATTTTCGTCTATTCCTTATGTACTAGTTATGCAAGATTATACAAAATTCTTTCCAAATGAAGAGGAATTCACAGACTACTTGCACAAAATTCAATATATACATTGCATTTTTCTGTAAATATCTTCGACATATGATATTTTAATCAAAATCATTACAACCACTTTTGAGGAAATCAAACATTTAGAAAAATCTTTTATGTAAAAGATAGTTTGGGTGGGAGGATTTTCTTTAAAATCTTCATAGCATATCTTTGAATGATACTGAATTGAAACATCTAGTGTAGGCACGCACAGCCCCTTTTTATAAAAATGTTTTCTTGGGGGAATTTAAAAGTTTTAAAATTTATATACAGAGTGAAGTCTCAGTATCAAAATTTTTGTTGGAATGCAATACTTCTAATCATTATACATAACCAGCAGACAAAGTAAACACAGTGATGTTGAACATTGCTATGGAGATCTACACCTATAAATAACTTGTTGCAAATTATCGTTACCTAATGGTATATAGCAACCTTTCCTGCCCACATCAAATAAATAAGTGTATAAAAATAAAATATTAAATAAGTAAAAAATACTGTTGCAGCTTTAATAAAATAACATCTGTGCTTAAATGGGAAAATCTACCATCCACCTCCCAAGAATAAAGTTCAAGCATGACAAATAAAAATCTGGAGAAGCTGTTTGGAACTTCAAGAAATTGTAACACTTTTATTCAATGTTTTATTTTCTTCTAAGATGCTCTAAGCAATAAACAAAATGGGTGAGGATCTGAAAGGTACCTGATATTCATCTTTTGAGAATGATAAAATATTCTAAGAGGAGACTTTCTGTTGGTTATTGGATCCAGGCTCACATTTTTTTTTTTAATTTATGTCCTCCAACGTTAAGTCATATTGGGCGATGGATGAAATTGGTGAAATGATGCTCAAATGATTCCGGGGTCCATGGAGCTTAGAGTTACCCGACATTCGTCTATCAGGATAAGGGAAAACCCCGGAAAAACCTTATCCAGGTAACTGGCCCTAACCGAGGTTCGAACTCAGGTCCAGGCTCACATGTTAACCTCTCCCACCATATTGGCAATGTTGTATTCCTTCAATGTTCAATCACTAGCCATGTTTTAATATTGGCTCATCACATTCCTTCAGGAATTTGCATTACTGAATCACTAAACAATAATGTTTATGGAGGTGACATACAAAAACTTATAATATGTAAAAACTGAAGCTAATAACAGTGAAGAAATACAAATATTACAATAAAATATAATAATTTGTTACAAACTTCACTTATCTTTTCAAGAAATTATAAATTCCTCACCGTATTCAGAGTTATTATAATTTATTGAAAAGAAAATGAAGTTTGTAACAAATTATTATATTTTATTGTAATATAACAACTTAGATGTCTACCAAAATAACAATCTTAATTCTTCTTTTTCTGTATAAGTCTTAGACCTATAAATGGGCCTATTACAATCTCACAGACAAGTTTTGTGTCCAGATCTTCTTAGGATGGCCCATAGATCTTTTCTCTATTGGGCAACAATGAAGCATAGCTTTGGAACTCTATCTGAACACATTCATTCCAGATAATTCACCTAGTTATTCTGGTATTCTTGAGCATACTCAGACTGGTCCTAAGCATATTTCCTTCATAACATCATCATTGTATTTCTAATTCTACTTTGTGTATTCTGTTTTGCATCTTATGAACCTCATAATTATTCTCCGTTCCCTTCTTGTTTGTAAAGTCCATACCTTGCTTGCAAAATAAGGCATAGATCATGCTAAACTTCGTTTAAGCATACTCTGGTATCTCTCTGCACTATGTTTCATTATTTCAGTTTATTGTTCCCATGATTTAATTAAAGTTGCTAATTTTGTTTGATTTGTCTATTTAATCTATGTCAACGTATATCCAAGATGGTGAATAAATTTATTATTTCCATTTGAATCTAAACATTTTTGCTACATTCATGGTATTTTCCAAAAAAGGCATTATTTTTGTTTTTTCTGCATTAATTTTCATATATATATTCATATATTTTAATAAAACATTTATATACTTTCATAAATATTCATACTATTTTCATATCTGCACTTGATAAAAGTTTTTTGGAAATTATTATGTTCTGAATATTATTGAAAGTTATGAATTAAAGCATTATTAACAGTGAAGCTAATTCCTATTAAAAGACTTATTGAGTCATACTTTCTTAAAACTTGCAACTTCATTCACGTCACTATTAAAAACAGGAGGATTTTTCAGACTGTCCCAGTCTCATCCTCAGCTTATTGGCGACTCATAACTTTCAATGACAAAAGGTTTCACAAACAAAAAAGCAAAAATTCGCCAATCAGCTGAGGATGGGACTAGGACAGTTATGAAAACATTCTTCTTTTTAATAATGATGTGAGTGAAAATTTAAGTTTTAATAAAGTATGACTTCGTAAGTCTTTTAATTGAATATTATATTTCATACTCTGAACATGCAACAGTCACCAGTAATCATTAAATTATTTGTTTTCATAAATATACATTGCATTTGCATTCTAGCACTTCTTACCAGTAATTACAAGCTGTACTTACCTTTCAATTGAACAATGTTGATACATATTTACCTTTACTTGATGCAATATAAAAAGAAGTTTCTCTAACTGTGTCAATACTTCAATTACTATGATAGTTTATAATAACAAAATGCCTTTGCATTTGCTTTTACATTCCTGCACAATGTGAACTGGTTTTCATGTATCCAAACATGTAAACAAGTAACACAGCAAAGAAAAATGCATCACTATTGCCAATATCAACATGAATAAAACTAAGTATATAATAATTTAAATATTCTCATAAGACATTGCATAATAGTATATTATGCAACGAGACTGCAATGGTAGTAATTAAACTATGAGTATTATTATTGAGCAAGCGAAGCAAGGTTAATAATTATGATGAGTGTTTTAATTACCATTATAGTCAAGTTTCATATGCTGTTTATGCTTGTTCATGTATCTAAATTAAAGGTTTCATTTCAAGTATTCATTTCTGATTTGAGTAATATCTTAAGTGAGATGTAGTACATAGTATGCAGGCGTAGAAATATTGATTACTTTTCTATAAATAGCTGTTAACATGTGACACAATTTAACCTAAAAGAAAGTATAGACAAACTGGAACAAATTGGATTTACTGAAATATCTATATCTAATGCTAATGATAATATGAACAGGACTGACTTTATTTCAAATATAGGTTATTTATTGTACAATTAGTGAAATGAATTTGTGAGAATGAGCTTTGTTGAACAGTTGAAGTTAAAGGTGAATTGATGTTAATTTGTGTGCTTTCTTTTTCTACTGATTTTAGTACTATGTTTGAAATTTCAATTTTATTTTGTACTGATTCTGCAATATATCCTTCTGCGACAGTTATGGCAACAAGTTATTGGTAACATTGAGTGCTTTTGCCGTAATTTCTGGGGGTGTAAGTTCAATGTCACTGTTACTAGTATCAGACATTTTAACTTTTTTCTAAACTGGTGCTAGTACCATTGTCGATCGAAATGAGAATAACTGATACTTGCGCTTTTACAATGTTATTTAGCTACTTCTGATTGCTCGAATACCAATACTTTAATGAACAGGTGTACTTTAATGAGGCCCATAAAAGTACTGCTACCAGTCACATAAATACTAAAGTTTGGAATGGTCGAGTATATAACATGTTAATGATATTTTGAAAGAAAATGTTACTATGGAACAGAAACACATTATTGTCTTGTCTAAGATCCAAAAGATGCAAATAATCTTAGGTGATTACATCTATGTAGCAAAGTGGATAATTAAATGCCATTTTTATCCCCAAATGATGTATTAGATTTACAATGTTACTCATGATCTCTTGTAAAAGACACTGATACTGCAAGATGGGTTGAGGTAATTATTGATCTGCCACTGTATCTTCAGATTAGACATTTTGTGAGGGTAAAGAAAGAGACAGGCATATACATACAGTAGAAGCCCAAAATAACGGGTTGTGGACATCCTTTACCCCTGTTTTATAACCTTACCGTGGTACATAGGGATGTAACACTAGAAGGGACAAAAACTCAACCCCATGCAGTTGGAGTAGAGAAATATACATGTAATAATAAATTACAGTGCAGGATTAAACTTGTATATAAGATAAATTACCACAGTACTTGATGGAAATTAATCATTCTTCTACACTAGCCATGCGTAGGCGATAATTTGGAACAATTAATTTCCATAAATTTACCTAAAAGCGGTATAAAGCCTGGGACTTAAGTACTTACAGCATACAAAGTATAAACTTGAAAGAAGCGTAGGGACAGTGAAGCACAAATTAGTACAAAAGTGAAT
This sequence comes from Mantis religiosa, assembly GCA_030765055.1. NCBI lineage: Eukaryota > Metazoa > Arthropoda > Insecta > Mantodea > Mantidae > Mantis > Mantis religiosa. The sequence continues at coordinate 128,533,826 of CM060950.1, forward strand.
CGAGAAGATATTGACACATTGCTTCACTCACACTGTTTATTCACAGGACATGTTTCAAGAGCTCTTGCTCCTATCATCAGCTGATACTCGACTAGTGTAAGTTGTAGTGGTTTCCTCTTTCTCCTTATTGTCAATAGATGGCGTGATGTACTTGTCAAAGATGTCCGGTGGTGGAGTTTCAAAATTCATGACTCTATGACGATTTTTGTTAATGAAGATTTTTTCCCATACGGAAAGGTCTATGGGGTGATTAACATATTTTATTAGAGATGTTTCCAAGTTGATGTCATGTCTAGTATTCAAAAAATGAAAAGCCACTGCTGATTTTTCTGTTTCACCATTTTTAATGTTTCTTATATGTTCTTTAGTTTTGATGTTAATATTTCTTTTTGTTTTTCCTATATAAATTTTAGGGCAAGTTTCACATTTGATCTCCTAGATTCCTGGTTTTTCTTTGGTAGTGATTAAATTTTTGGGAGGGCCTTTTAACAAATTTCTGATATTAAACCTATTTTGAGGTGCAAGAGTTATGTTGTGTTTTGAAAAGATTTTTTGGAATTTGTTATAGGCTGATGGGTGGAAGGTGAATTTTTTAAAAAGTTGTTTTCTCTTTTTCTCCTGTAGGTTCTAGGGTGGTGGTTTCTTTTATTTTCTTAGTTTTGTTGAGTCTGTTTTGTCTACTAAATTTGGGTTGAAACCGTTGGATATAGCTACTTTTTTTATGTGTAGGCATTCTTGATAATCTTCTCTGTTTAGTGGAAAGTTAATCATCCGAAAGATTAAACTGTTGAAAATGGTATGTTGGTGTTGTTTTGGGTTGAAACTGTTGTTCTTAATGTAATTATCTGTGTGTGTGTCGGTTTCCTGTAAATACCAAAAGTGAGTTTGTTGTTCATTTTTTTGATCTTGATGTCCAAAAAGGGGAGCACACCATCCTCTTCTGTTTCCAATGTAAATTTTATAGCTGGATTTTGTATATTCAAAAGTCTAAGACCATCTTGTATGAGTTTTTTTTTTTTTTAGGTACTATTGCAAAAATGTCGTCAACATAGCGATACCACGCTTTGAAATAATTTGGAAAAGTTTTTGTGATATGTGTTTCAAAAGCACTCATAAATAAATCTGCCAAGAAGGGAGACAATGGGTTGCCCATAGCTAGGCCCGTTTTTTGTTTATAGATCTGTCCATTAAAGCTGAAAAAGTTTTGATTGATACAAATTTCTGTAAGTTGTGAAAGTTCTTCTACTTCTTCAGATGTTATTTGTATTGATTCCAGAAGTAGAAGAACTTTCACAACTTACAGAAATTTGTATCAATCAAAACTTTTTCAGCTTTAATGGACAGATCTATAAACAAAAAACGGGCCTAGCTATGGGCAACCCATTGTCTCCCTTCTTGGCAGATTTATTTATGAGTGCTTTTGAAACACATATCACAAAAACTTTTCCAAATTATTTCAAAGCGTGGTATCGCTATGTTGACGACATTTTTGCAATAGTACCTAAAAAAAAAACTCATACAAGATGGTCTTAGACTTTTGAATATACAAAATCCAGCTATAAAATTTACATTGGAAACAGAAGAGGATGGTGTGCTCCCCTTTTTGGACATCAAGATCAAAAAAATGAACAACAAACTCACTTTTGGTATTTACAGGAAACCGACACACACACAGATAATTACATTAAGAACAACAGTTTCAACCCAAAACAACACCAACATGCCATTTTCAACAGTTTAATCTTTCGGATGATCAACTTTCCACTAAACAGAGAAGATTATCAAGAAGAATATCTACACATAAAAAAAAGTAGCTATATCCAGCGGTTTCAACCCAAATTTAGTAGACAAAACAGTTAACAGACTCAATAAAACTAAGAAAATAAAAGAAACCACCACCCTAGAACCTACAGGAGAAAAAGAGAAAAAACTTTTTAAAAAATTCACCTTCCACCCATCAGCCTATAACAAATTTCAAAAAATCTTCTCAAAACACAACATAACTCTTGCACCACAAAATAGGTTTAATATCAGAAATTTCTTAAAAGGCCCTCCCAAAAATTCAATCACTACTAAAGAAAAACCAGGAATCTATGAGATCAAATGTGAAACTTGCCCTAAAATTTATATAGGAAAAACAAAAAGAAATATTAACATCAGAACTAAAGAACATATAAGAAACATTAAAAATGGTGAAACAGAAAAATCAGCAGTGGCTTTTCATTTTTTGAATACTAGACATGACATCAACTTGGAAACATCTCTAATAAAATATGTTAATCACCCCATAGACCTTTCCGTATGGAAAAAATCTTCATTAACAAAAATCGTCATAGAGTCATGAATTTTGAAACTCCACCACCAGACATCTTTGACAAGTACATCACGCCATCTATTGACAATACGGAGAAAGAGGAAACCACTATAACTTACACTAATCGAGTATCAGCTGATGATAGGAGCAAGAGCTCTTGAAACATGTCCTGTGAATAAACAGTGTGAGTGAAGCAATGTGTCAATATCTTCTCGATTCACTTTTGTACTTACAGCATAGTTAAGTCGCCACAAAAGGTATGTCTCTCAGTATATGAGAACCCCTAGTGGTTTACTGGGAAAATACAAGTCAGTTGGAGAATTTAATGTCATGCTGGCATGTTGGCCGGAGCTAAATGGTTAAGAGCGACCAGATGGAGACTGGGAGATCCATGGTTCAAATCCCGGCTATAGCATTGAAATTTTCAATCTAACTTTACCTATACTACAGTACTTTTTAATTTACTCACTGGTAATGCTGGGAGATGTATTCTAGCATGTAACCGATCTTGATTTACATTCCACTGTACATATTCTATACCAATCTAATTTTTCTTTGCTTTAAAAAAAATCAGTAAGTTTTGTTTCACGCACTGATGCATTACACTTTGTCTCCGCACATTGTTTGATTAGACAAGATGGAAGAGTTGAATACTGTTTGATTCATTTTGCCTCTTCATCCACAGAATTACATTATTACACTTCATTAACATTCAGAATTTCTTCTGCCTCCACGTCATTTTTACCACTATCCCTTTCACCATCATCTTGTTTTCCACTCTTTCTTGTTGTGCACAGTATTCTGCAAACTGTTGCATCAGCTTTGTATACTACTCAGATAAAAGCACTTAATAACGCAGTACAGACCTTGCATAAAAACCTCCACCCAATTTACCGGATGAATCAGTTATGCAATTTGTTTGTATTAATGCAAGCATAATTGCAGATATTGTAAATAAATGTATTCAAGTTGTTCAATACCAGATAGACTCTCTTCTTCAACAGGGATGCATAGAACAAATGTCCTGCTTTTCTATATGCATTTTCTGCTTGATTTGGTGTTTTTCCATTTAGAACCCAGTTCTCTCACTGTTCTGTTTAAGAATGACTTACTGCCCTGAAAGCTAATGCTTTCTCTTAAAATAAGTAATTAAGCTATTGTAGGAGCATCTGTTTCCTGAACATAAAAATTCTGAATTGTTCTTCTAATGACATATTTGTCATTATCCAGATCAATTACTTGTTTCAGAGCACTGTGCTTTTTACCTGGTGTTTCAAATATGTGCTTTGACCTTTTTATTTTGTTTGCATTCTTTAACAATTCTTTTTACTGTTCTTTCTAACACTCCATGTCATTTGATATGCACTTTAGCTTTTCAAGATTTTTTGAAAAAAAAAAAAAAAAGATGTAACTATTCTTTGCTTTAAGCTCCTTTCTTCACGTATGCTCATACATTTGAAATGATTTGTTGACTCTGTGTAATGTTTTGGATCCTAATTTACGAAGTACACTGATGGCATAATTAAGTTATGCAATGATCAATGTCTGACAAATTCGCTATTTCACGCCTTATCAAAGCCCTAATTATGTCCTCAACAGCATGATCCACACACACACAAAAAAAAAGCAACAGTGAACTAGCAAAGACAGTGCCTCATGCAGATGACATCACTACCTTTCCCCTTTCCTCCCCACCTGCAGTGTATGATTTCATTCAGCAGAATTATATGAGCTGGTGAAAGAGACAATGGCCAATGCTATTGTTGCTTTCCTGGAATGCAATGGTCAGTGTCAACAAACAGGGGTTATGGTGAAAATTATACTGCAGAACCTCTGTTTGCAGAATATTTTTATCCAAAAGTTAAAAATAATTAAAAACAAAAATTAAGCACAATATCTTTTTATGGGAACATAGTTTTATTTGTGTTAAATCTGAATCTGCAGTATTTTGGTCCACGCTATTTCAGGCTTCTGTATCAGAATGGCCACATTTAGCATACTAGGACTGTGAATTTCTGCAGTAAAAGAAGCAATTCTGAGTTGTAGCAACAGATACATCGGCACTCTTAATTACTCTTAATTTGATTTATTGTGATGTTTTAATAAATGTAGCTTAATGTTGTTGCTTATAGCTTTGCTACATACAAAACATACTGCCAAAAAAGATAAAAGAAAGTTAGGCAAGTTTTGCAGTGCTGGGTTGACTCGCACAGCAGTTGTCTGCTAGCACCAATTATAGGTTTCCTCCATATGGGTCAGCTTGCACTTTTTACTATGTTGCCAGTTCTCTTACAAGCAGAGCAAGTGGCATCATTAGCTGTTTGCTTTAGTTCTGATGAAGCTGGTTACATGTGAGTACATTAGATCTCTTTGTTTTTGTTTCCTGTACATTTTCTCTCCATATTTACTCTTAGCATAGAAATTATACCATTGTTTGCATTTTGTGAAGAGAGCACATACACACACCTGTGCGCAGCAGTGGCAAGAACTGGTAACATTGCCTCACTTAGATGCACTAAATGACAAGAGCCAGAGATACTGTAGTTAACGGCAGAACTATATTTCCTTATAAGTGATACCACTGTACATGCGGTGAACATTACTTTACTCCATTACTTCAGTAACCATTAACAGAACTAGTTAGTCTTCATTTGGAATTCTTGTCATGCATAGTTCATTTTATAATTAGACTGGCATTGCATCTAAGTTATTCACAGCAGCAAAGCACAACCAGTTCTAATCATATGATATTTAAATGACATACTCCACATGGAGAAGATGCTCAAAATCCAGTAGGAACTGATTCATATCTAACTTCAGACAATCAGAGACAATATCTTCCCCATTTGGAGTAAATCATTTGATAAGAATTGGTTCCGCTTTACTGTGAACACCTTAGTTGCAATGTCAGTCTAATAATAGAATGGACTCTTAATAAGTTACTTTGATTTTGTTGTTTTTGAAACTGTTAATGGGTAACTACTTATTGGCCCCATTACTTTTGTAACTGTTACATCAAGCTAACCACTATGTTACATTCATTTCTGCTCATCCCTACTAGAGATATCTGACCACCAACCACAAATGTGCCAGAAGAAGATATCCTAGTTGCAACATAAAAGAGAGTTAAGTTTACTCAGAATTTATGCTTTCTCTGTACACAGCCTTCTCCGAGATTGAAGGATAAAAACATGCCTCCATGATTTCCATTCCACCTAAAGTGTGTTGGTGTACAAAATATACTTAATATTGGCTTTAACAGAGTTATGAATTAAGAAACACTGGCATACCTTTTCATATTGTATTGCAAGTCTGTAAGTATATATCTTAAAGAAAATTAGGTATTGTCCATTCAGAAAACACTAGCTGTGCACAACAGAGTACAAAAGTTACCTTTACTTTTGATTAAAGCAATTATATGACAAAGAACAGAATTTGCTTATATTAAAAAGATATGTTTTACAACAAATAAATTGTTAATTATATGTTCAGATTTACACTCAAGAGCAATGGGGAACACCATGTCCACAATTCTGCACTTGCCATCTCAGTCAGTTTTCCGAGTTGCCACTAAACAGATGGATCAATAAACAGGCTACCATAAATGATACCATGCCTGAACATTTCAACAATGATGTAAGTATTAAAGCATCCAGAGAATTTAGCTATGAAACAAAATAGTAGTTTGTATGTCTGCACATGCATTACATTTTTTACTAGTATTATTACTCTTAAGGCCTAAGCATTCAGATTCAAAGAATTGCAGCATCCAAAGTGTACTGAACTCCCCCCCCCTCTCTCTCTCTCTCAGAGCACAATAAAATAAAATAAACAATGTGCATGAATCAAAACACTTTTTAAACCAATTCTCGAACTGTAAAAACACTTAAGCTCCACTTACTTTTGAAATTAGGACATGTTTCAAGGACACCGCGTCCCCATCATCAGCTGATGTTCTACTAGTTCTTCCCTCTCCTGGCGCTGTTCAATGAGTTGAATGACGTCATCTACTATTGGAATTTCGAAGTTCATTGCTCTCTTTTTGTTCTTCATAATGTGTATATTTTCCCAAACTATGAATTCCCAATACTTTTTTGCGGGTACCAAATATTATGATTTTTTGACCAGAAGTGATGGGCTATGGCTGATTTATCTGTCTGTTTGTATTTAATACATCGCAAACAGACAGATAAATTAGCCATAGCACATCACTTCTGGTCAAAAAATCATAATATTTCCAAAGACATAAAACTTTTGGTACCGGCAAAAAAGTATTGGGAATTAACAGTTTGGGAAAATATACACATTATGAAGAACAAAAAGAGAGCAATGAACTTCGAAATTCCCGTAGTAGATGACGTCATTCAACTCATTGAACAGCACCAGGAGAGGGAGGCAGTCACCTGAAGAACCATTAGAACATCAGTTGATGATGGGGATGCGGTGTCCTTGAAACATGTCCTAATTTCAAAAGTAAGTGGAGCTTAAGTGTTTTTACAGTTCGAGAATTGGTTTAAAAAGTGTTTTGATTAATAAAGCTCCACTGTTTATAAATACTTCTATTTATAGTTTTATTAACGTGCATGAAGTTAACTGCTTACAAATGAAAATAACTTGATAGCATTATTCATAATTTTATTGTGAATCCATGTTGTAATTTAAATATTTAAGCAGATGTAAATATAGAAATGAACAAAATAGATAAAATAATATATGTGTTTGGAGGAATTTAGTAACAGTAACATCAAAATTAATCACAAAAACTATTTGTAGTTGGTTTATTGATATTTGTCACTTTTTTATATTAATGAGAGACACTGATCCAAATCCAAAATTATTAAAAGGAGTGATAACCAAAATAAATTGACAACATGGGAGAACATATTAATTTGGAAAAATAAGGATCGCATAATGAACTTTGAAATCCCACCAGTAGATAATTTGACAAAAAAGTTCATAGTTCCACCACCAAAGAGAGAGACAGAGCAGACAACAACAGATGCCAGTTGGAAAGAGATTGAAAATGGAGGCGATTGCCTTTGAAACTAGTCTCTCATTAATATAAAAAAGTAAGCGACGAGTACCAATAAACCAACTACAAATAGTTTTTGCAATTAGATAAAATAAGCTTATTCGTAAGTTGTGATTTAAGCTTTAAACTATTTGAAAACTATAACACAAATTCACCTTGGATTTGACTAACAAAACTTGATAAAAATTAACAATTAAAATGTTGATGAAGTATATATACTGTCACTGAAACCCAACAAATGTTTTGTAAATAAATATGATACTTTTGAGTGAGTAAGTGTATGGAACTTTAAGGCCCATCAACAGGTCATTTGGGCCCTAAGTCAAGACTTAAAATCTTAAAACCTTAAAATTTCCTCACGCAAAGCGAACAGAATAAAGTTAAAACATTAAATATAAAACTAAAAAGAAAGGTTGGAATGTTAACAGATTACAAAACAAAAGCTTAAAAGGCTAAAAACACTCCATAAACTAAATTAAAATTTAGACTGTTTATCAAAACCAATAATGGTGACAAACTGCTGATAAGAGTTAAATAATAAAAGTTTAACGATGAAGCCTGCGACTCAAGTACTTACAATAGTAAGTTGCCACAAACGGTGTCTCTCAAATACGAGAGCCCCTAGTGGTTTACCGGGTCATAACATACAAGTCAATTGGAGAATTTAATGTCATGACAGCACATTGGCCATGGTAGCTCAATGGGTAAGAGCGACTGGACGGAAACCAGGAGATCCGTGGTTCAAATCCCGGCCATGGCATTGAATTCTTCAGTTTGACTATCTAACCAAAACCTTAGCCTGTACATGGCTAGTGTGAAAGAACGATTAATTTCGTCCATCCATCATTCATCTTAAATAAGATTCTTTTTTTGTTCTCAAAAAAGGGAAACAGATCCTTGTAATATCTGTACTATAAGACTCTGACATCACATTTGAGAAGATTCCATTGCTGTAATCTAGACCCTAGAATTTCTGCTTTTTCCTTAGATCAAGGTCTCTAATCAGATCACTCAATTCCACTTGAGTCAGTCTGTGCAGTTTATCATATTTTTCCTCAAAATTAGGGTCACAGGATGTGGAACACTTGTTGGATTCTTCTTGTTCCACAGTGACTTAATTTTCTACTTCAAACATACAATTTTTTGATAGAATAGGAACTGGTAAACTATCTGAATGCAGAATGAATTGAATAGCAGACTGAAGATTCAGGCAATGAACTGCTCTTTTCTTTATAGACAATCCTGTGTCTATATATGAGGAGTCGAGCAGAAATAGCAGTCATCTGTATGGTTTCTGGGCTCCTTCCAAACCATAGGCACAGCAAAAGCCATAGACTTTTTTTTCCACTCATTCCTGCAGTGTAACTGAACAAGCATCACAACATATAAGGGGAACCTGTGACTTATCTTGGTCCCCTACCTTGATACCAAAATATGGTGATAGTTCTTCTATAGTGGCATCAAACTGCATTTATGTTACATAAATGGTATTTCACTGCAAATGTAATGAAACTTATTCCTTTTTATACATTTTCATAGCATTTTTACGAATTTTACACTTTAAAAACACTCCCAAAGCAGAACTTCTGCATTAATTACAGCAGAAACAATATGGAATTCACATCACAGCAACAACATCTATGTTAGTAACTTACAAACAGCTCAAGAATATTTGTGTTTTGCTATTTGATAGGTATGCAAATCTAAAAACAAAATTTCTACCTTAACTAAAAATGTTGACTAAAGAATGAAATGTCAATTTATTTCAAAAACAGCGTTAATCTGTCATTTTATGGTGTTTTTTTGAATTCAACTTGTGGAAATACATGAGAGTTAATAATTTTTGAGCCTGAAAAATTGTAATACATGACAACATTTAATATATAGCAATTCATTGCAAATTTATGTGCCTTTATACTTAGGTACAATGCTATGATTTTACATAATTACAAGCTGTAGTTACTCTTACATGCTGGATAAAATGTGTTTGCTCATAAATAAATTAATTTCACTCTGTCTTAGGTTTTATAATAATGAAATCTTACATTTTATTACATTTTCTGAATTCCTTATTAGGCATATAAAGTTATCAAGTGTTATTCACTTTTTTGAACAGTTATAAATAAAAGCGTTAACAGTGAAGTTAATTTCATGTATAAAGACTAAACTTGAATCTGCCTTTTAAAACTTGTAAATTCACTCACGTCCTTTTACAAAATCAGGAACGTAAGAGCTCTTTGAAGTTTGATCCATAGACTGAACAGCATACCTTTAGATAAAAAACAAAATAATGAGGAATTTACATATATTTTAAATAGAGCCCAAAAAAAATGGTTTCAATCCAAACTCAACCAAAAAAAAATGATCAATCGGGACTACAAGCAAAAGAAATGAAAACAGATCACTACTCTTCAAAACATAAACAAAAACTGGAAATACAAAAAATTCACTTACAACACTTAGGCATTTCCCAAGTTTGAACGAATATTTAAAGATTATGGCATCAAACTAGCCCCACAAAACAGATTCTCACTCAAGAATTGTTAAAAAATCCCTTAAAAAACACGATCCCACCAGAACAAAAATCAGGCACATATAGGATAGATTGTGAAGACTGTGACAAATTTTATATTGGTTTGACAAAGAGAAATTTAGAAACTAGATTAACAGAACACCGTAGAAACATAAAATATATACAAACAGAAAAATCGGCAATTGCTTTTCATTTCTGGAATGATAACCACCACATCGGAGAGGAGATCAAACTACTAAACCCATTGTCAACAAAACTTGAACTTATACAACATGGGAAAAAATTTTTATTATTAAAAGCATTCCACATACTCTAAATTTTGATGTGCCATCAGTGAGTTGTCTAATGAACTTACATAAAGAATCTTCCGAGAGAGGGAGCCAATTACAAGAGATCCAGATAACAACCAAACGTGATGAGTCGCTAATCAGCTGATGATGAGATTGCAACAGTTTCGAAAACGTTCCTGATTTTGTAAAAGGAAGTGAGTGAAGTTACAAGTTTTAAAAGCAGACTCAATTTTAGTCTTTATACATTATTCACTTTTATTAACAGATTTTCTTTAATAATCTGCAGGTTGTGGCTGATGACTTCAGTACACAAACAGATAAGAATAATGACAAGGTCATGAAAATGGTCATGTGTGTTTTCCAACAAGGCTCAGATCCTGATAAACTGCTTAGTTTATTACCAGCTGATGTGCAAGTAAGTGTTGACATGCAAATAAGATTATATGTAATTCTTATATTTTAAGCGGAGGAGAAACAACATAACTCTGCAAAAACTAATGTTTCTGGCAAGAAAGTTATGTTATCAAAGAGCTTCAGTAGCTTTCTTTACTAAAATGTCAGATAGCAAATAGTATACTGGCACAAGTAAGACTAATATGCTTTACTTAGCTTCTACTTTCCCTGCTTTTTAATGCTTTCTAACTGGTTATTTTCTATTACCTGATATCAAGCAAGAAAGTTCCAGTAACCTGTGAGGCTCACATTCGAGAGCTTTACAGTCCACATCCTGCTAGTACTATCCTCCCAGACTGTTTTTTCCCCCCATATTTTCCCAGTTCTCATATCTAGTAAATGCCACAGAGGTTACCTAATCATAGGTCTGGAACATTTCCTTCCAAAAATTCTTTTCTCAAATATTCAATTGCGTATGTCTCATATTGGGTTCTTTTGCAACAAGCCATTAGGTAAGCTTTTACCTAGAATTTTCCTAAGCCCTTAAAAGATATATACAAAGTAATTTTAGATGCACATTGAACACAGAGTTAATTTATATATTGAGCTCATTCACCACTCTGAAAGCTTCCACGTGGCATATGTTAACACTAAAATAAGTTTTCCTGAATTATGTCCAATTTAATCTAGTTTTCTTTTAAACCTTAATGGCCAACTTAAATTACTTTATATCAATACTTGCTCAAATGTTGATTTTATAATCTATGATGCATTAAAAAAAAATTAGTATTTTTTTAACATTGCATTTAATCCTTTCACATTTCCTTTCCCTCCTTATTTCCACAAGCCTCATTAAAACTATTTGATTGTTGAAAATGATAACATTACTTCAGTACTTAGTATTATTTCCACCTGGTGATTCCTTTTGTGCAGTATTTATATTATTTTAAATCATCAGTTGTAATCGGTATCTATTATATATCCTCATTTCGGCTTTTCCTGCATTTGGTTATGTCTTATTTTAAATGTTATGCTTTAGTGATTCACATATTTTGAAGCTCTCCTTTCTGAACTTTCTTTTCTGTAAATTCTTCTTTTAATGAACAATTTTAGCCCTGAAAAAAATATACATTTTCAGTTGCAAGATTTTAAAGAAAAAAAAAAGTAAAAAGTAAAATAAAACTCACATTAAGAACACTACAAGTATTGTGGTAAGGAACAAAATATGTGCTTTAACCCCTTAACATAAAACACAGTATATTCGAGTTTTTAATTTTGGCCAAATAATAAAATCCCAAGTACACTGAGGCCTACTATTTCCTAGTGGCACAAAGTTTAAAAGACCGAATTTCCACATTCTATCTTGTTTTTTTGGTAATTCCTTGAAACTTCTAGATTATCCTGCAATCTCATGTTTTTGCATGTACATTTCTGCTAATAGGTTCTTGGACAATCAGCCAGTTCAGTCAAATCTTCTTTCTATGGGGCTTATTTACACTAGAAATATGATTCTCTCACATTTTGTGTGTTATTTCCTTATGGTTTATGCAAATGTAGTGTCATGAAGGACTCAGTATTGAATTTAAAATTTCCTGGTGATAGTAGGGCTTTAGGTGCATAATCACTGAAGTCTTTGGTACCCTGGATATTTAGTGTTATACTTTATTTCTCATTAATTTCTTAGTGCTCTGATACCCATTATTTGCTTTTTTGTAAGTCCACAAAAATAAACAATATTTAAGCATATGAGAAGTATACTCAGGATTTTAAAGAAGGGGATATTCAGAGACCAAAATATCTGTTCTTAAGTTTTAAAACTGAATTTCATTGTTACTATCATTATTATACCTAACTGAAGATTCATTCTGACAATAAAAAATAAAAGAAAAAAAATCAATGTGTAAATAATTGTACATGTTAAGAGGTTAATCTCAAATAGTTATTACTGCTAAAGAACTTCTTTTCAGTATTTTTAATACCATTTATTTGGCCATAGGTGTTGACTATATTGCAAGGACGTGACACAGGTGAACTGATACTTGAAGCAGAACACATTATACATTTGCAAGAGTTAGAAGTCCTTGAGGTGCAAGGATTCAACTACATTGGTGAGCATCCTGATAGAAGCCATGGGAAACTGATAGTACGCAGTAATGCATTACGTGCTCTTCCTCAGCTCCAATACCTGAACTTACAGCATGTGAAATTAATGGGAAATTCCGGCACTGGGAATATTGCTCCTCCTGCAGCAATTCCACTGAACCCTATTTCTAATGACATCTCTGTTAATCTTGATCTGCAATGGCAGCAGGTCAATCTGCAGCGTAAGACAAGTAAGAAGCATCGGCTCGTATTTTTACCTCCAGCAGATGGGGAAGGTGAAATTCTGCCATATAAAGTCTATGTTGAACAACAACAACGGGCTGCACTATCAACATTTACAGGACTTTCTAATCTTAAATTTTTAAGAGTAGCTAGTTGTGAACTTCAAGAAATTTACTGGGAAATGTTTGATGGGCTCTATAATCTGCATTATTTGTCTCTTGAGGATAATGAATTACGTTTTGTGCCTGATTTTGCATTTCTTGGCACACCTAATCTTAAATCTCTCTCTTTGGCTAACAATCAGCTGCTTAATCTCCAAAGTGCAGGACTTGCAGGTCTTTTTGAACTTGAAAGCTTGGACCTCTCACACAATAACTTTTCTCACCTTTCTGAACTCTCCCTTCCCCCTTTTCCAAAACTGCTAAGAGCAGATTTTAGAAATAATCCCATTGAAACTGTGTTTGCCAGCACATTTGAAATTATGAATGCTACAGTTACTTTATGCATAGGAGGTAATGAAACAGCTCTTAGCCTACAACCTAACTCATTCATGGGTTTAATACACTTACACGAGTTAACTATTGATAATGTTAATGTTCCATTATTGGAGCGAGAACTTCTAAGGGGAATGCCTAAGTTAAAAGAACTTAAGATAACAGGAAACATTGAAACAGTGTCCTTTGATGCCTTTCTGGAGGTACCAAAACTGGAAAACTTAGCTTTACATCACTGTAATATAAAAACAATTTCCATGGATGCCTTTTATGGACTCTATGGATTACTTCATTTGGATTTATCAGACAATTTATTGGAGTCCTTGCCACCTGGACTCTTTGACCAACAATTTTCACTAAGAGAACTGCATCTTAGAAATAATCGGATCACAAGACTTCCACCAGGCTTTCTTGTTAATATTCCTGCCAAAATGGTGAGGCTGGATGGTAACCCATGGCACTGCACTTGTGCAATGAAGGATTGGCAACCTGCAGTTATTAACAAGGTTAAACAGCGGGGTAGGCCTAGCATATGCCAGTTTCACTACGACAAAGGTAACATGTGCAAGCAGATGCCTGTTGCTGATCGCTATCTCTATGATAAGCGAGTTGCACCTCGGTGCTCCTCACCTTCTAAATACAACAACTGGAGTGTATTTCAAGTTCTTCGAAAGGAGCTACGATGTAGTAAAAAGGTTCATATAAAAATGGACAGAAAAGCGTACCTTAAAAAGAAGTATGAAGATTATGAAAAAACTTTAAACCATTGTATGTAGCTGGTAGATTTAATTATGGATTTAACCAGAACTGCAACACTCAATTCATCACCATCCCATATTTCAACAAATATAAGCACTAGCAAAACACCTGCTATAATTAGTAGCTCTACATCTGTTTTATAGACTTGCAAATACAACAAATACACCTTTGTTATACAATCTGCGAAATAAATCTGAAAGCTTAACGGTCCTGCCCATTCAATATTCCAAGAAAATAAGAATACGCAATCCAGTACACACACTGCTTCTCTTAATGTGACTCATGACACTCATGTCAAGAACAATGTAACTTTTAACAAAGAAAAAGATAAAATTAAGCTTTTACAGCAGTCACCAAAAATGACAACAAGAAATGTTGGAGCTCATTCTGAAGGATCCATTAACAATTCAATGGCTACAAAGACACCAGTTTTTTCAAAGAAGGCATGGAAAATTGGAATGGAGAAGAGACGACAAGAAAAACTGAAAAAGTACCAAACTTAATGAAAGATTCTAACAAAAAGAGTTGATTGCTGTAAGCATAAAAATAGTTGGTGCTTTACACAATATTTAATATTTTTGTAGAAATCACAAGAACTTAAATTTTCAGCATCGTTAATGATCATAATAACTTACCTAGATCTTCTACACTGATAAATACAATTTTTGCAGCTTCATCGAGCAAGGGCTATGATTTAACCCAGTACTGAGTGAATTAACAAAAAATGTTTACTTAATTTACATAATTACGAAGCACATCTATCCAAAGAAAATACTGATTTCTATTATTTTATGAACTGGAAAGTGGAACAAAGAGGAACAAGTTTCAAAATGTTTCAAAATACATTAAATTATTCTGGTTTAATATTTGTGTTGGAGCAAAATACAAAACTATTATATTTTTGTTGCACGTAGGTAAGAAGGTGAACATGGGTTTCCATATATATATGTACTAGCATTATTTGTTTCCATGACATTCAGGAAAAGATTTGAGATTATCTCAACATTGCAACTTCCTGTACACTGCAAGCTATCTATCTGGTCCAAGCTACTGTTTGACCTACATGCACTCAACACTTCAACAAGCACTATATCTCAGGAAATTTGACAAGCTGACAGTGAACATTGTCCTCATTTATAAACATTTACTGAGTAAAATTAAATTCTACATTAATAAAGAACCAGACCTCCTGCTTACAAAATTCTTATGATAAACTCTTCCTGATTACAACAGTATAATATTATAAGCATATAATTATGTGCTTGGAAACATCTTTAAAGGAAATAAGGTTTCTCTGATATGTAGGCAATGCATTGGTGTAATTTGGTAATGATGGGAGATGGGTTAACTTTGTGTACTGAATATTTTTTATACTTATAACTTCTTGCCACACATGATTTCATGCCATTTGTTTGGCTTTTCTATATTATTACTCTTATAGCCACAAACATCTATTCAGTCCTTTACTGAAAAATTACTAGCACTCCATGGAAATTTTAACTCCATTTTTACCAATTCCCCCTTCGTTTTTAAAGCTTTTTCAACATTTAAAATGCTCCTTGGACCACAATTTATAACTTATTAGCTTGAAATTTTCATTGGGGCTTCAAGAATTAAAGATTTAACATTTCTTGGTTAATAGTAAACAAATATTGAACAGCTGAGTTAAAATTGCTTTCCAGTACTAGCAAAGAAGAATTTCCATAATTCAATAATATGTACACACAAAACATTGTCCTCTCAAACTAATTAAAATTAAGAAATGCCAACATATCTAAGCATATTAAGATCAAATTAAAAATCCTAGAACAACACAAAAAACGAGGTCCAAGGAGCATTTTATATCACCATATAAAAATTATGAACAATTATGAACAAAAAATTAATATCTTAAGAGTTTGACATACCTAATAACATTTGTGTGTACCATATGCTTTATGTTTTAAACAAAAAGATCAAAGCAATTAGAAAAAAAAACTACTTTTCTCAGATACATTGTCTTATTAATTTCAATTAGAAGAACAACTGCAGAGGCACTTCTCTTATGATCTGAATATTTTTTGACATTTCAACATAGTTTTTATTTCAGATCATTCTGATGTTAAAAGAAAAGAACTGAATAATTTGTAGGATGTTCTAAAATAACCAAACTATTACACTAAATATACAAATGTGTCTTTCCCAAACCTTTATTAAGAAATCAATTCAATATGTTTGTGAACTGTATATAATTTGTATCATGGTGATATAATTTATCAACCTATAGTAAAAACCTCTGTGTAAAAATAGTGCAACAGCATATTATGTATCTGAAAGAATACTCAAACCTTGAAGGGTTTTAAATAGTTAAAAACAATATGTTCCTAATAAATCACCAAAAGCAACAAAAGTAGTAGAGTAGATGTTCTGTCTTTCTTTCTTTCTACTGAATGCATTTGAATTTTCACAGTCCATACTAATGTGTTGATTTATAAACACACAATGGTATTAAGTTGATCATGATATGAGTGCATTTGGAGGACACCACTGTTTTGTTGATAACGTGTGTCAAGTTTGATATCCATGATGAGCAAGGGGCAAGGCTATAATGGCAATGTGCAGTACACAATGAAGAAGGTACTAACCTCTACATCAGCTTTCCTAAGCAGTCTCTCTGAAAAGTTCTCCATTGTGAAACAATTCACAAATTCAAACCAAAAATTCTCTATTACATCACAATGACAAAATTTGGAAAATTTGTAGACTTTTTCCTAACCCACACACTAGTTAACTGTTTAGATCCTCTTCCCCCTGAATGCACTCATATTATGGCCAAATTATAAATGGGTATCCACCATGAGAACTGTATAACTAAGAAGAAGAAGAAGAAGATGAAGAAAGAAGAAGAAGAAGAAGAGAAGAAGAAGAAGAAGAAGAAGAAGAAGAAGAAGAAGAAGAAGAAGAGAAGAAGAAGAAGAGAAGAAGAAGAAGAAGAAGAAGAAGAGAAGAAGAAGAAGAAGAAGAAGAAGAAGAAGAAGAAGAAGAAGAAGAAGAAGAAGAAGAAGAAGAAGAAGAAGAAGAAGAAGAAGAAGAAGAAGAAGAAGAAGAAGAAGAAGAAGAAGAAGAAGAAGAAGAAGAAGAAGAAGAAGAAGAAGAAGAAGAAGAAGAAGAAGAAGAAGAAGAAGAAGAAGAAGAAGAAGAAGAAGAAGAAGAAGAAGAAGAAGAAGAAGAAGAAAGAAGAAGAAGAAGGAAGAAGAAGAAGAAGAAGAAGAAGAAGAAGAAGAAGAAGGAAGAAGAAGAAGAAGAAGAAGAAGAAGAAGAAGAAGAAGAAGAAGAAGAAGAAGAAGAAGAAGAAGAAGAAGAAAGAAGAAGAAGAAGAAGAAGAAGAAGAAGAAGAAGAAGAGAAGAAGAAGAAGAAGAAGAGAAGAAGAAGAAGAAGAAGAAGATAGAAGAAGAAGGAGAAGAAGAAGAAGAAGAAGAAGAAGAAGAGAAAGAAGAAGACGAAGAAGAAGAAGAAGAAGAAGAAGAAGAAGAAGAAGAAGAAGAAGAAGAAGAAGAAGAAGAAGAAGAAGAAGAAGAAGAAGAAGAAGAAGAAGAAGAAGAGAAGAAGAAGAAGAAGAAGAAGAAGAAGAAGAAGAAGAAGAAGAGAAGAAGAAGAAGAAGAAGAAGAAGAAGAAGAAGAGAAGAAGAAGAAGAAGAAGAAGAAGAAGAAGAAGAAGAAGAAGCAGAAGAAGAAGAGAAGAAGAAGACGTAGAATCGACTTCTTGTCGTTGGTTTTACAGCAATGGCCAACATCAGAAGATATAATACAAATCTACCACCCTAATGCATACAGAGCATGTACAAAGTCGAGCTTAACATCAATTTATGTCAGAATATAACACCTATTACAATACAATCCTTCTGTTCTATTTTAGAGAATATATACAAATGAGAAAATATGTTCAGTGAATAAATGACACTATTTACAATTGAGATGCATTTTCAACAAATTCCTGTAAGGAGTATAATGGGTTGATTAATAATGTCATAAAGCCTATGTTCAAAGCTGTTATTTGGCAGTCGAGTTACATAATCTGGAAGTGCATTATACATTCTTATACCTAACTTAACTACATAGACAAGCTCAAAATGACATTTAAGAACATTAAGTGGAACTGCTGAAACATTTGGAAGTCATTTGAATATGTTTCCTGATAAACTGTGAAGCTGTTACGTTACTGCAATTTATTTAAATATGTCATGATTTTACACGAAAAGAGTTAAATGAATATTACTAAATCTGCATCATAAAGTAAATATTTCACTTTTCTCTCTCCATGAACAACATTCTAAAGAAAAATTCAGTTTATGTCACTTTCTATAATTATAAACAACTTTATCACTACAAAAAGGTTATCTTAAAACAAGTATAAATATTGCTTTCAGAAGCTTGTACTGTTACCAGAGCCAAGATTTATATGCAATAAAAGTTCCCAATATGACCAATAACTTAAAAATACTCATTTGAACATTTACTAAAATGTAATATTATGCACTAATATAAGCATTTAGTATTGTAAAATATAGTATATAAAGCTCCTTGGCAGAGAGAGAATAAGTATTTAAACAACTTTTAGGACAATTTTGACGAAAAATAAAATCCACTCATTTTTATTCTGAAGCATCTTTAAGAACTTCTGACAATAAACTGAATGAATATTATTCCAATGTTCTGTTTTAAGGGAATTTTCAATAAGACTATAATATTGCAAATTAACATTCAACATCCTAAACTACAATTGGAACAAATTTGAAAAAAAAAATAATAACTCTTAAAAGTTCCTAATTTTAAGAGTCCCTTTACACATTATGGGCACTATATATATGGCCCATAATGCGTAAAGGGACTCCACACACAGACACACATACACACTTTTAGCTGGTACACATTGAGAATGGAAACCAAAATGAGAACTACAATGTGAAAATGAGGTATTATAATGTGAGTACTCACAATTAATGGAAACCTTTCCCACATTTCAGAAATTAAAAAGATGACTTGGTCAAATTTTAACCTTTATTGCTCTCGAGAATGGTTTATTAGATCCATGTTGCACATTGCCCTTTAGTGTAGAAATTATTCTGGTCAGCCATGACATGAAACAGCTATGAGAGCTCTTCTCTACTCACAATCTACAAAAATGAAACCAGAAGTAATTCCAGAAAAAGTGCAATCTGACTTCCTCAGATCCACTGAGCATTGGTTCTTCTAGTAAAAACATTATATGTAGCTTGTTTATAGGCATCTCAAAATAGCTATTGCAGCCAAAAAAATAGCAGAAACTACAAAGAACAGAAAAAAAAAAAAAAAAAAAAACCCTGGTAGAAGTTAATGCTGAAGAATAAAAAACAAACAAGTAGCTTTAGCATATTTTATTAATAAAGCAATGATACTTGATGAAACAAGAAGAATTAAAAACAGTAATGGATCTGCACTGTGATGATGATGTGTATAAGGGCGAACAAATACAGAGGTCATCTGCACTTAGAAAATGTTTACTCTTAACAATTTTTGACACTACTTATCTGCATTTAGGTCACTGAATTGGAAGAAGCTAAAAAAAGATCACTGATCAATTATAAACAAATGACATCTCAAAGCACAAAATCAACTTCCCACTTTACTACTGACATGTTCATTGATATGTATGCTTGTTCCCAGACTATTGAACCAAGTTTCTGTATATTATTTTGCTTCTATTCTCTTTTCTATTCCAATTTTGTTTTTTAGGTTATTGTGAATTAGAGAATTGACCTACATTTTACTGGCAGGCAGATGCAAGTGCATTACTGAAAGCTAGGAAAAGCATTTCTTAGCAAGCATCCTGAAGATCATTAACTCTCTTCTTTGAAATAAGTGATAAGAGAGAAAAATACTTGCAGTTTAACACAAAGGCACTCAATGCTAGCAGTGCAATATAGTCCAATAGATATGCCATGGATTTATTCTCATTGTTTAGATACAGTTCTTTATTTAATCTTCTTCTCCTTCATGGTTTTAGCCTATGACCCTGTATCCATTCAAGAGAATCAATCTATCCATCTGTCTATTGGTCTTCATATGTTTCTGAATCCGAAAGTTTAGAGTTAATTAAAATATATGTGGTCTTTTAGAGTCATTTCTTTTTGTGTTTTCATACCAGTTGTAATGAATTTATTCTATTCACAACATTACTATTTTTCAGTCCTTCATAATTTGTTGGGTATGCAGACACAAAAGTGTATATGTATGTTTAATCCAAAGAGCTGCAAACATTGTCTATCACATAATTCTTAATAACTACAGTGTTAAAACTTACTGGGACAAACAATCAGCAACTCACAAGTGTGGGTTACAACATATTCAGTCAAAAAGAGTTACCTTATTTAATGTGTAATGAGGTTACCCAAATGAATATTAATATGTATATATGTTATTAAATTTTAGATGAGTCGCATTTTTTACACATCTGCTTCACTTTCGTGAAGCAGATGTGTAAAAAATGCGACTCATCTAAAATTTAATAATTTTTCGCTTCACTGTGGTGTTCCAATACAGTTGAATCTCGATGTATATATGTTGCTGAAGTAATAAATTTATTTTTACCTTTATATAAATCTATAACAAGAAACATTAATTGGCTCCCCATAGGTGAGGGGTTCCAACCCCCTCAACTGCTTTATTGTGAGTGCCGGAGACTCCTAGCACTCTTGGTATTTCTGCCTCGGTGCGACCTCTAGCACTTCTGACGTACATCGGGCCTTATAGTTTTAATGTACCAATCACAGGGCAGAGGTTCTAACCTGTTCAGTTGACTTGCAAACCCCTAATTCTCACATTATCAGAAGCACATTGGGCCAAAGATTGAGTCCCTCCTGAAAGGGAATTGTTTGGATTACCTAATCCAAAATAGATGAACTTAGCAGGGCAGAGGTTCCCAAAACCAATGGTAGATTTGATACACCTGGGCAGAGATGTGAGATATCTCAAAGTCCTCTGGTACCAGCCTGGAGACCTGGGAGATGGTGAGACAGATTGCTAAAAACCTATTAAGGTTTTTCGGTGCGGCTGACATTTAAGTAGCTTTAACTACTGCAACCCCTAAATAAAATAAATATTTTGTTTCTTAATGATACCGTCAATTAGTAGAATCATATCAGTGTCATCAGCATATTGGAATTTCATTCTGCCAGTACATCTATTACAAGGGGCTGTGCCTTTCAAGCATACTTAAACACTATGGGTATGAGCTGGGCTTGAACCCATAATCCTGGAACCACTGAGTAAGCAGAGGAAGGAGCTTTTTAAGTAATAAGGTATTAATACGGGTACATATGCTACGTTTAGTAGTGTCAATGTAAACCTTGCCGCAGCTGCAGGGAATACGGTAGATCCCTTTTGTGGCCAGAGGGTCCCATCTGTCCTTGATTGAACGGAGATGATCTTAGAGCTTCTTAGTGGGTTTAAAGATGGTTCTTATGTTAAACTTACCTAACAGTTTGCTGATACTGTCCGTTACTCTACTATGTATGGCAGGTAGGCTATACTCTGCGGTTTCTGTGTCTACATGTTTTTCATTGCTCTATTGGAGTGTGAAGCCTGTTTTATTTTTTTTTTAAACTGTACCCATTAGCCTCTAGTGTAGTATGTAGGTGTTTGATTTTTTGTTCTAAGGTAGCCAGTTTACAAATAAGCCTTGCCCGTGCAGTCAAGGTCCTTATTATGCCTCTCTTCCGCCGTGGATATTAAGGAACACCTAAGCAACTGCCAATTGGGACATACGGAAAAATCTGCTGTTGCTGAACATGCCCTTCTGATGGGACATGACATCAAGTTCCAGGAAACAGAGGTTCTCGACAACACAGCCCAGTACCACGCCAGACTTTATCGGGAGGCTATTGAAATCTTCAAGCACAAACATAATTTTAACAGGAAGGAGCAAGTAGCATGTTTGCATAAAACCTGGTTTCCCGTGTTACAAAACACGAGGCCGAAACCGTTTACATGAGCCGGACCAACTGAGACATAGGCCTGCAGCCGTCTTGTGATTGGCGGACGCGTAGCCAATAGGAGAGAAGTGGGTGGTCCCCTTCCAGCCTGTATATATTTGGTGCCCTATGCCGGAGCCACTCTAGTTTACCATGAGCCCTCTGAGGATGCTCGATGCACGTACGAGCAAAACGTCAGGAACCTCAGTTTTTCCAACTAGAACATGGCCAGTAAGCCCGGAAACTTCTAAACATTACTGGAATGAGGCCAGCTGTGAAAGCCTAAGTTGTTACATTAGAATGTGTAAAATGTTCAGAGCAGTAAATATACAAAAATCCCAACAAAAATAAATGTGAATTCTATTTTATAAGAATCTTTGAAGACCTGAAGACCTTTTTCTGCTATACATGCTGAAAGTATTCTCTGTACCATAGATAAGCATTAAGCATTATCAACGAAAACACTTCCTAGGCTATATACAAATTTCTGAACCACATTTTATACTTTATAGCTAAAACCGAAGACCGTGGCAAAATACACAAAACTTATATCCCCAAACACAAGTAAGATAATTTAAAAGTCAAACTTGACTTTACAATTCACCTCATTCATAACCGCAACCATTCACCACTCAGTGGTTACTGCTGGTTTCACTTGAAGTCACTAGTGCCACAATCAAATTTTAAACCCCACAAAACAAAGTATGCACGCATTTCAGTTTGTTGCAACCCAACAAAGGGGGAGAATATACAGATATGTCTGGCTTATCATAGCACTGATATTAGCATGGAACATTCAGACTGTAATTATAAATTAGCAAGAAATCTTCCATTAATATCATAAAAAAAATAATACAATGCAATAGAACTTAATGTTTTTTTCCATGTCCATGGTGAAACTCCCTCCTCCCTCAGCCCTCTCAAAAAAAAAAAAAAAAAAAAAAAAAAAAAAAAAAAAAAAAAAAAAAAAAAAGGTATATACTCTACTTGCATAAGTTTTACAGGGAAACAAAGTTGTGAGTAATTTTGTAATTTGTAAGTTATTTCTCATCTTTACTTTTACATCATCAAATGGAAATACAAAATCAAGATTACAATTATAAAATCCATACTAGAAAACGCCATATATTCCTAAATCCTGAAAATCCTACCATGTTGCTTGTCATTGAATAAGTTGTAAGCATGTAAGTGATAAAACAGACAGAAAAGCTGGACAAAACTGTAATCTTAACAATTTACAAACTGCAATTAGTTATATACAAATACAAACGTGCAATGTTTCTCTTACAGAAGTGAGAATCTGGGCATTTCCACTAATATCCAGTTCTCCCACTATTATTTACCTAGTGCTAATAATATTAAAATACTAGGTCTCATTTATATTCAGTTGTTAGGTAAAGGTATGTCTGCAGAAATGGAGGCCACAGAAAGCTTTCAAATTTACAGAAAAACCAGAACAATCAGAAGGTAGCACAAAAGTCTCAGATGTAAGAAGTTAGGCATTTCATATTACTGGGGTCAATATATGTTGCAGATGTTAAAGCTGTCAGTATTATTAGCTTACAACAAACAATATAAAAAGCCTGGTTGAATAGAAAGCTGTTGCGCACATGCACACACGGTCATGTGCAACAGTCTTATCTGTCTTTCTCTTCTCTCTGCTCCTTAGGATTAGAATTAGGATTACTATAGAGGGGATTCGGCACCGAAACCTGCAGTTTATTGTACCTAAACCCCATGTGGGGCATCACAGGGAGGAAGGATGAGGCGAGAGGAGACAGGGCGGCTGACCCAAGGAGTCACGACCGTGCTGAGATACCCACTGACACTTCTACCCTGAAAGAGACCATCGGGTGAGAGATGATGTGAAATGATAATTGAGATGAAATGGAGGGACAGGAAATTCGGGGGATTTAATTAACCTACCCAGAATTTGCCTGGCGACCCAGGAAAACCCTCCAAAAACTCTTGGGTGAGGTAGGTCGGCCATGGAAATAGAATCCAGATCTCCCAAATGCATGCCACAGACGAAACTGCCTGAGCCATCCCGCTCGGTCTCTGCTCCTTAGTTGCTTGTAAGTTACATTGGCTTTGCATTATTTTTGGTATATGTCAGCACTGTCATGCACCAGTGGGCTGGTTACAGCTCATGCACAGGCGGATTAGTCATACACAACAATTTTTATTTCTCTGCCCATGTCTTCATTCTGTTGCTCAGTTGCCTATAAGCTGTGCTAGCAAAAGCACTTCAGAGAAACGAGGTCAGTTCAGAATAAATACGTAAAGATAAATCCAGGTATATTTATTAAGGAACAACTACATGAGATAGGAGAATGTTTGAAACATTCTCCTTCAAAATCTGTCGTTTATCATAAGTAGCAGGTGTTTCGAAAACCACAGCATTTAAAGCCACTAAAATTCTTAAATTTATGCCCACAGAGTGAAATTAAAAAGTGGAGGAAATGGGTAGAACAGGCTTGTACTCCACGCTTAACAGCACAAAGGAGTTAGAGAAAGAAGAAGACGAAGACGAAGACGAAGACGAAGACGACGACGACGAAGAAGAAGAAGAAGAAGAAGAAGAAGAAGAAGAAGAAGAAGAAGAAGAAGAAGAAGAAGAAGTAGTGCAATTAGTACATGAGCAAATCCATGCAAATAATGCTGAAGCATTTGAATTTTTGTAACTGGTTTGTCAATGGTGATCCTAAACGTTTTCTTTCACAGATGAAGCATGGTATCACTTTCATGGCCATGTTACAATGCAAAACAATAGATACTGGAACAGAGTTCACAAAACTCCTCTACATAATGAGAAAGTTGGTATATGGTGTGCTATATATGCACACAGCATTATAGGCCGCGCTGTGGCTCAGTGGTTAGACCGCTTGGCTCTCACCAAGGCGGCCCTGGTTCGATCCCAGGCGACCGCAAAGTGAGATTTGTGGTGGACAACATGGCGCTGGGGCGGGTTTTCTCCGGGACCTCCGGTTTGCCCCGCCATCTCATTCCACCGGTGCTCCATCTTCATCTCATGTATCACCAGTGTCACCGCTTGTGGTGTCGTATGTAGTAAAAGCGGGCGTTAAACACTACACTACACTACACATTTCACACAGCATTATAGACCCTATTTTTTATGATACAATCAATAGTGAGAGGTACAGAACACAAATACTTAGCCTATTTTTAAACAGTTAGCTGATGTCAAGTGTCAGAGGGCCTATTTTCAGCAACATTCAGCAACTGCCCATACAGTGGCCAAAAACTTTAAATTTCATAAAGGAAGTATGCAAGGAAAGATTATTAGTAGAGTTTTATGGCCCTCTAGATGCCCAGATTTGTTGGCCTGCAAATTCTATTTGTGGGGAAATCTAAGAAATAAGGTATGTAAGGAAAGTCCATATACAATCTGTCAGTTAAAATACAATAATTTGAGGAATTGGAAGAATTACATATACAAATTTGAACATATAAATGCCAATTTTCTTCAGGGAGGTCAGCAATGTATTGCAGTAGGTGAACATCGTTTTCAACACCTTTTATAGTCATGTTAGTAAAGAGCTCTGTTGACTGATGAATGAAAGCTCTGACATGGGGACAGCATGCTGCCTATATAAGGACAAATGGGATTTAGCACCAAGACATTTTTTAATAACAAACAACAAATCCACTTCATTTTAAAAATGTATTATTTTATTTACAGGTCCTTAATAATCTTTTTCTATCACATTACAATTCCAGGAGTTAACATACAATGTATCCAAATTGGGTGCTAATACTGCCCCTAGAAACTGAAATATATGCCTAGAATAAATGCTGCACAAGGTATAATTTGGTTAGGCACTTACTCTTTATCAGTAAGTACCAACAACAAAAGTGGGCAGAGAAGCATTGTTAC
The DNA here is from genome assembly GCA_030765055.1 of Mantis religiosa. Taxonomy (NCBI): domain Eukaryota; kingdom Metazoa; phylum Arthropoda; class Insecta; order Mantodea; family Mantidae; genus Mantis; species Mantis religiosa. Next base: position 128,559,853 of record CM060950.1, read on the forward strand.
GGCACCAAGTTCGGTTACTTATGATAAAGTTGTTTCTTGATTATTTTCCTTGATCAAAATATGTAGACCCAGCACTTATTTAGAATGTTAAAACATTTTTGAATGCCTATGCCATTCAATAAATTATTCAAAATACTTCAACTTAACCATTCATTTTGAAATGACTTTTTTAAGTATTTTAAAATATTCGTTTGTTGGCAGTAGTAGTGGTGTAATATTAATACTTTCATATATCACAAAGCTTCTCCATCAGTAATTTTATCACTTAGCACAAAAGTGAATCGAGAAGATATTGACACACTGCTTCACTCACACTGTTTTTTCACAGGACATGTTTCAAGAGCTTTTGATCTTATCATCACCTGGTACTCGACTAGTGCAAATTGTAGTGGTTTTCCTCTTTCTCCATATCGTCGATAGATGGCATTGACATTCAATTACATACAGTGAATACTCCACTAAGAGATTTACTTAATTTTGTGTTCAACTTCACAGCAAGTAAACCAACAAAAAAGATGCAGTGACACCATATTTGATTATACTGCTATGCCATGAGAAAAAGTAAAGTTACAGAGAAAAATTAAACTAGATCCCATTAGTGAAGTGAAAGAGATCACTTTAGTGAAATGGCATTGAGAACCAAGTAGTGTCAGTGAACATTTGAACTAGGTCACATTAGTGAAGTGATGGTAAGAACTCTGTAAGAACATACTGGAAACTACAAAAACATGCTCTTATCATCAGCAGGAACTCTCTTGAAACACGTCCTGTGAAAAAACAGTGTGAATGAAGCAGTGTGTCAGTATCTTCTCGATTCACTTTTGTGCCAAGTTGTGCTTCAAGGTCTCTACGCTTCTTTCAAGTTTATACTTTGAATTTTACCACTGCTTAAATGCAAGTGCAAAAAGACTACAAATTTAAGCAGATGAACATTGAACCGAAATGCACTTACTGCTTAAAACACTTTTCTACAGAGAAGAAAAACTGGTATTATTACAAACTTACTTGTACTTTTAAAGTCCTTCATACGTAACAATTGCAAACTGCACTTTTCTTTAACACCAATATCAGAAAAATAATTTCTTATTTAATAACTTTCTATAATAAAAGTACTTTTCAGGTAAGTGCCTTTTAACCCTTTCACCGATATGGACGCCCTGCGCATACATGCATTTAATGCTCATTTAACGCCAATTATTTTATTCTTCCTATTTTACAATAAATTTAAATTAGTTCTATAAAGAATGTAAACGTACCGTTAAAGGTTTCTTTTTGAATTGTACACCTCCAAACCTGGATAAACACCCAAGGGCACATCTGCAGATTCACACCAAATAATATTGGTTTCCTTGTGAACTTCTTTTTCGCAACACACTAAACATTTCGGAAATGGTTGCGACTTTTTTAGTTGTGGGTGGTATCCTTTTCGGAAAGTGTTTTCTCTCAAGTATGAGGGGTGATGTCATGGTGAATTTCTTACCCCCCAGTATAAAGAGGCCTCTGAGTACTATAATACTCAATTAGGTTACGAGCTATTTATACGCGCAAGTACATGTAGGTGAATGTCTTGCATGAATTTACAGCTCTGAAAATTACTAAACATGGTTACATGGTTACATCCAGCGTTATAAAAATAATTTTTTTACCATTTAACTGTTTTCCATATAGAGGGTTAGCTAGTAATAGCTGATCCACATCACCCATATTTGACCCGCCATTTCCCCCAAACAATGGAGTAGCTAACATGCCATCTGTAGACCAGTACACGTCACTGCTACCTATATCCTAAACATCGCGTTCATAATCGCACAACAAATCTTCCAGATTTTCTACAGTACCATTAGAAGCCTGTATACATCTTACGCAAGCTAATTTATTTGCTACATTACCGGGATAAGCCATGGTTAACATTGAAATTTAACAACTTAAAATGTGCAATTCATTTAGCTCTTGATAGCTATAAGAAATCACTCTGAACACAGAGAGAGCATAAATAACTAAAATACTGAGCAAAAACAGCTGCATAAGGCTACCAGAAACTTTGTAATAACAGATCTGTAACAACAGATGCTGATAGGGAGTTTTCTTTCCAGCATGTGTGTGTAACACAACATATACTCATATGATTATCGCTTGGTATAGCATAAATAAACTAAAAGCTAAAACCTTGAACCGGAGAAGTCGCTTGCATAGCTATACATACATATATACATTCGTTCGTATACACACAAAACAAAATGATTCAAATATTAGGCGCGTTCGGCACAAAGAATGGCTTTTGCTACAGTGAAAGAAAGTACTGAAATTTCAACGATTTATTAATGTAGTCTCTACTTTTTTGTTACTGTAGATGTATACTGCCTTTAATGGGTTTTAAACCAGTTTTTGTTTTGTTTAAATAACTTAATACATACGGAAGATATGGAATTGTATTTATGATGCATTTTTACAGCATTTAACAATTTAAATGTAGCATAAAAAAAAGAAGAGGAAATGACTGAAGAACATCTTTTAACCTGTGAAGCCCTACCTGACAGACCCACTACACAGAAATATTGGAGAGCATGAGAGCTAATGGCTTCATTGCCAAAGCCTAGCATTTGAAAACAACAATTTAAATGTCTTGTTCTGTTTATTGGGTATCCGTTTCCGGCCCCTGAAGGGTTTAAATGGTCATCAGTGAAGCGGTTAAACAAACCTACCCAAAAATATGCTCACAGTTAAGAAAAAACAGATAAAGTACTTTATCTGAACATAGTTTTGGAAAAGTGAGTCTCCATTCCTCATTTATGTCATGCTTTTACTAAACACACTAATTTTGCTTTAACAAATGCCAGGTTAAAATATATTTCCATGTCCTTTTTTTTTTATCTAGAAATCTTGTATTGTGTGTGTGTGTGTGTAGTGTTTAACACCCGCTTTTACTACATACGGCACCACAGGCGGTGACACTGATGATACATGAGATGAAGATGGAGCACCGGTGGAATGAGATGGCGGGGGAAACCGGAGGTCCCGGAGTAAACCCGCTCCAACACCGTGTTGTCCACCACAAATCTCACTTTGCGGTCGCCTGGGATCAAACCCGGGCCGCCTTGGTGAGAGCCAAGTGGTCTAACCACTGAGCCACGGCGTGGCCAATTTTCTATTGGCAGACCATTGTATTTCAGACAGGATTAAACCTGTAACTCTAGGCTTAGAAAGTGTTTCTTCAGAGTGAAATGTTTAAAAAATAAATAGTAAAATACAATCGGTAAAACTATTTGTAGTCGATTTATTAACACTTCTCACTTACGCTTTTATATTTTCAAGGGACTAGTTTCGGAAGCCATTGCCTCCATTTTCAACCTCTCTCCAACTAACGTCTGTTGTTGTCTGCTCTCCTCTCTCTGGTGGTGGAACTATGAACTTCTTTGTCAAATAGTTCCACCCCAGAAAGAGGAGAGCACACAACAGACACCAGTTGGAGTAAGGTTGAAAATGAAGGCAATGGCTTCCGAAACTAGTCCCTTGAAAATATAAAAACGTAAGTGACGAAGTGTTAATAAACCGACTACGAATAGTTTTTCCGATTAATTTTGATGACACTGTTACCAAATTCCTCCAATCACATATAATAAAATACAACTTCAATAATTTATGTAAGAAAAACATGAAACTTCTGAATATGTTTCTAAGGCAACTTGCCTTCATCCTCATCCTGCTTCATGTGGCAGTAGCATATCTCTCTCACATTCAAGAGGTCCAGAGTTTGAATCTTAGTCAAGGTGGGTTTTCTGGATAAGGTTTCTTCCAGGGTTTTTCCTTATCCTGAAAGATGAATTTTGGGTAACTTTAAGCTCTATGGACCCTGGACTCTTGAGCACAATTTCACTCATATCTTTTATCCTACAACCTATGGTGGAGAACACCAAAAAATACGTCTGGTTCCTGTGCAGGCTTAATATATCTAATTATGAGATTCGGTTAACTGGGTATCCCAGGTCATGGTTTTCTTACCAAAAATGAAAGGCTCCTGCAGACTATCTGTTTGTGTTTTATATGCAATATTAGATGTTCCTGAACCTTGTTTCTCAGTTCCATTTTGTATTCCTACTGTATGTGTTTTTGCAGCTGATTTCATATATCCTTGGGTTTATGTTGGTTGGAACTTTATCTTCCAATTTTGATTCCAATAGATTTCATGGCATGTAAAGAATTTGAACATTTTCTTAATGTACTAGTATATGGGAGATAAGATGTCGATTTTCTTATTTGCTTGTCTTTGTAAAGTGTGGATTTCTTCCTAAGTCTTGAAAAATCATTTGTTTCTGTTACATTGCTGATATTTTATATTACTAATCATGTTTCTTCTTGTTCGAAGACCAATTTACCAATCTGTATACCTGGAAATTTAATGTGGGATGTCTCGTGTCTCTAAATTGTAACTATTGTTCTCAATGTTGTAGTTTTGAGTTATTGAATGCAATATTCTATTCTTTTATTATGGATTAATGTGTCCAAGAATGTCCACATAACTTAGAAGTTAAAGTTGGAAACAGTAAAATGTAACAATGACTTGAAAGATTGTAGAGACAGTTTATAGCACTAACTTCACTTAATTTTGGAAAATGTTTCTGAAGCAACTACTTGTTTAGCCTTGGTCTGAGTGATAACACTGGAGAAATAATTCCTGGTGTTGGTTGCAGAGATGGCATCATCTAGTGATGAAACTAATGACAAAAAAATCGGGCATCTACTTGATCAACTGTGAAAACTGTAACCTGGTGATTGCAGGTAAAATGAAAAAGAACATTGAACGACAAGAAAAGAAAATTTAAGTTGTACTAACAACAACCAAGCAGAAAAATCTAAAATAGCAAACCATTTTTGGTCTCCCAACCATGACATCAATCCAAAAATGATATTACTGAGAAACGTCAATATATCTGCTGAAGTAAAGTTTGGGAAAACATCTAGACCATAAAAAGGAAATAATTAATAACACAGACCTACCAAAAAAAAAAAAAAAATCCTTTTTGTAATTTTTCACCTGTGTATATATATATAATTACCCTAAATTCAAATCTGTTTTCAATTTTGCTCTATAGAGCAACGGTTTAATGCAAAACCAAACATACCTAATAATGTACATATATATATATATATATCAAAAGATTACAAATATATTGAACACACAAAACTATGACAAAGCTGTTTATGCAGGATTACTTATATTAAATATTAATGAATATTATGTGATATTTGAAGGCATTTAGTAACAGTGGCATCCAAATTAAGTCATAAAACTATTTGTAGTAAATTTTTCACACAACGTCACGTAAATAAATAAAATGTACAGGAAGTTTTTTGGGGGGTTCAGGGGACCTCAGAATGTGTATTTCCTAAGAATGAGTATAGCGCTCGTAAAAAGGAATTAACATGATAATTGTCCTTTCTCAAAAGCTGTGTGCTGCACAAGATGGGAAAGATAGAATTAGACTGAAAAATTCATCAGCATTTTAATCACAGACTTTCCGATTTAGATTTGCTGCTCTAAGCAACTGGGATACCTGGCAACATATTGGCTCAATATTAAATTCACCAAATGAATCACATTACTTTCTGGTAAATCACAAGGAGGTTATGTCATCTCAAAATGATTTTGAACTCTTTGTAGTTTATTGGGAAAAATTCAAGTCAGTTGAAAATTTAATGTTGCCTTGGTAGCTTTTTTTTTTTTTTTTTTTTAATTTACATCCTCCAACGTTAAGTCATATCGGACAATGAATGGAATGGATGAAATGATGCTCAAACGAGTCCAGGGTCCATGGAGCTTAGAGTTACCAGACATTCGTCTTACAGGATAAGGGAAAACCCCGGAAAAAACCTTATCCAGGTAACTCACCCTGACCGAGATTCGAACTCGGGACCTCTTGAACGTGAGGCAGACATGCTACCACCACGCTACCAAGGCGGGCGTAGCTCAGTTAGAGCAACCAAATGATCATAGTGGTACAAATGCCAGCTATGGTACTGAAGTTTTCAGTCTGATTCTACCTTTCCAAGGTATTAGTATGTTTGTATCTGCAAGATTCTTAATTAGGAAAATGATGTAAGGAATTTTAAATTATGAAACTTTAGTTTACCAAAAATAAACTTAGATCCTTAAAATGCCAATATGATGACTTCCAACACAACTCTACCCATCAACAAACCTCAGATATTCACTTCTGCTAGTTAAATTTTATAAAGAGAAGCTTGGCACCTCGGCAAAGTTAAAAAAATAAGCTTATTTAAATTTTCGACTTTATACATGAAATTAGCTTAACTGTTAACAACGCTTTTATTTATAACTATTCAAATTATTTAAATTTAATTAACAAAGCATGATTGCTACTTATATAATCCTAAGCTTACCTCTTAGAAGGGTTGCACATGTTCCTTTATAAATACTTCTCATACCACCTTCCCTGTATAACTGTTTAACAGCATCAACTGGACCCTTATACTTTGGGGGGTCTGTACCTCCTTGTTGAACCTATAACATTAATATAAGTGAAATCAAATAAATGGATGTGAAACCAACATCAGCTTTATAGCACACAACAAATACAATAAGAGTAAAAAAACCGAAGCTATAGACAGTGAAGCAAACTAAACTCTACTTATCACTAATATTAAGATATATCAACAGTGCACGAATTTGTTAATGATGCATATGAGAGGTTATTAATATTAGTTCTATTATGATATACATTAGTACGAAAGATAAGTGAAATGTAATTATTATAACTGATTGAACAAATACAATTTCTAATCATGTAATATATACACAATCTTTTATGGCCTACATAATGGAGATAGTAGAAAGTATAAACAACTCTTGATTTTGGATCCATAACTAAATCAGAGGAGAATTAAGGCTGTTTCATAATAACCAAAAACAGTAATCAGACAAGAACAAAAAACTTAAAATATATGCCTTAATGTGAGCATTCACAATGAATCATAACTTTCCCAGAGTCTTGGGCAAAGTCTTGGCCAAGTTTTAGCTTTCTTATTCACATTTCCAGCAGGGCATATAAGATCTGCATTGTGCGTATTAAACTCTTCACTGTAGAAATTATTTACGTCAGCCATGAGGCTGGGAAAGCTGGTCGCAGGGTGGGAAAATGAAAATGGAAAAAATTTTAGTATATGTCTATCCTAATCTCACTTTCTTTTAATTTACATCCTCCAACGTAAATTCATATCGGACGATGAATGAAATGAGCCAAACAATGCTCAGATGAGTCAAGGGTCCACGGAACTTAGAGTTACCCAAAATTCATCTTCTAGGACAAGGAAAATCCAGGGAAAACCTTATCCAGGTAACTCACCCTGACCGAAATCCAAACTTGAGACCTCTTGCAGCACGTGAGGCAGACATCTCACATCCACTGAGCATTGATACGCACGCACGCATGCACGCATGCACGCACGCACGCACGCACACACACACACACACACACACACAAGGAACAGAGAAAGCTAATAAAAATTAACGGAAAAAAAAAGTGTGTGCAGTGTTTAATGCCCACTTTCACTACATGCAGTACAGCAGGCAATGACACTGATGCTAAATGAGATGAAGATGGAGCACTGGTGGAATGAGATGGCGGGGGAAACCAAAGAACTTGGAAAAAACCAGCCCCAGCGTCATGTTGTCCACCACAAATCTCATCTTGCAGTCGCCTGGGATCAAACACAGGTTGCCTTGGTGAGCAACAGAAAAGTTTATTATTATGATGATGATGATAATAATAAAAGTAATTAATAACAATAAACACAATAAAAATATCAAGGTTCTAAGGCTTTCACGGCCGGTGTCAATACTAGTTAAAAATAATAACAATTATATTAATAATACATTTTTTTTCCTTCATTCCCAGTGTTAGAAGTTGTTCCGGTTCCACTAGCCCAGAAAGTCAGAGCAAGGGAGCTGAAGAATTGACGTGATAGAAGAAACCTGGGTTGAGGGGCCAGTCCAAAGCCTGGGATGAGAGCGAGAGAAGTGGAAGATAGTATGAGGGTGAAATGAATGATAGGAAACATGAATGATGGCGCAATTGGTGGAGTGCTGGTAAGGGAAACCAGAGGACCTGGTGGAAACCCACCCCAGTGCCATGTTGTTCACTACAAATCTCACTTTCCAGTTGCCTGTGATCAAATCTGGGCCACCTTGGTGAGAGCCAAGTGGTCTAACCACTCTGCCACAGCATAACTAATAATTAATAATGATGATGATAATGATGATGATGATAATGATAATCATAACAATAACAATAATAACAATAACAATAACAATAACAATAACAATAACAATAACAACAACAATAATAATAATAATAATAATAATAATAATAATAATAATAATAATAATAATAATAATAATAATAATAATAATAATAATAATAATAATAATAATAATAATAATAATAATAATAATAATAAAACAGGTAAAATGTTAAGAGACTGGTCACAGCAAGCTTTCAGATAAGAGATATGAGCACCTGAGCTAAGCTTCCTATCGAACACAAATCCTAAAAATTTAGCTTCTTCCGCAAGAGGAAACGGATGTGGACTGAGGCACAGAGAGGGTGAATAAAGGGCTTTACGGCACCAAAAGTTCAGGTAAACGGTCTTCTCGGTGGAAAAATGGAAACCGTTGTGGAGACTCCAGGTGTAAAGGCGATCTAAACAGACCTGGATGCGACGTTCCAAGATACACGTCTGCCGAGAGCTACAGTATATCATGGAATCGTCCACGAATAAAGCTGAAGAAATCCCAGGGGGAATACATTCAATGATAGGATGACGGCGATAGCGAAGAGGACGGAACTCCGAGGTACACCATTCTCCTGATGAAAAACATAGGATAAAACAGACCCTCAACCGAACATAAAGGGACCGGTCCTTTATGAATTCCTGGAGGAACACGGGAAGGTGACCACGGATGCACCATTGATGCATGGTGCGTAGTACGCCAGTCCTCTAACAGGTGTTATTGTGTCATAAGCTTTCGCAAGGTCAAAAAAGACAGCCTCAGTTTGGCAGCGGCGCTGAAAGCTGTTCATGGTATGAGTCGAGAGAGAAACCAGGTGATTAATGCTAGAACGGTAGCGGCGAAAGCCACATTGTATGTTGCATTAAAGGTTCTCCGACTCAAGTCACCATCGTAAGTGCCCATTAATCATGCGCTCCATCATCTTGCACTCTGTACCAGTGAGGGAGATTGGACGGTAACTGTAAGGAAGACGGCGATCCTTGCCCGATTTTAGGATAGGATTGATCGTGGCCTCGCACCAAGCTGTAGGGAAGACTCGTGCCACATACGGTTGTACATGCGGGGCAGAAAATTTTTGCTGGCAAAAGAGAGGAGTCAAGCTCCCGTAGGCTTAAGTCGAATTGTAGCACTCCCAGTTAGTAGGCCGGAAAGAGTTTCCTAGGCCTCAACTTGAGGCTTAAGGGCACGAAACACCAAAACATAGTTAGCAGTGCTGGAGACTGCAGCGAACGTGCTACAGAGGGAACTCGCAACATCAACCGCATCTACTATGGTGGCAGATTCCACCTGCAGTCCAGGAATGAAAGAGGTTGGCTGTTTACCGGCAACACGACGGAGTTTCTCCCAAACCACAGAGGAAGGTGTGGTGCGCATAGAAGAAGCAATAAAGGGAGTCTAGGACACCTTTTTGCTATTTCGAAAAACATGGCGTGCGTGGGCATGCAACTTTTTATACGTAACCAATTTCTCCAAAGCGGGGTGGCATTGAGACCCCTAAGAGCTCTCCATCGTGCGCGAGGGGCATTCCAGCTTTCAGCAGTCTACCATGGACCCGCAAACACTGAGGCTGCGTGGAGGACTTGGGAATGGATTGCTCTTCAGCTGAGACAACAGAAGTAAAATGTTGGAACAGATGGTCAATGGAAGAGAACTGGCAATCCTTGAAAACAGCGGCTTCGGAAAAAAGAGCCCAGTTCGCCTTGGACAACTGCCAAGTGGTTGTACGCGAACAACTGACATTGTGGGAGAGCAAGCTTAGCACACATAGATGTCATAGACACGCTTAGCACGTGTCAGATACCACGTGCCACTGGAAACGATGAGAAAGCTGTACAGAGCAAACAGAAAGATTGAGATGGGATACAGTAGCGGTGGAATCAGAAATAAAAGTAGGTTCACCGGTATTTAAAACAAGGAGAGCGAACTGGTCGAAGAAGTCAGCAGGAAGAGTTGCCCACACACATGCCATAGAAGAGCCCCAACATGGATGATGGACATTAGAATCTCCAGACAGATTAAAGGAGTGGGGAACTGGGACGCGATTCGGTATGTCAGCAAGAGTGAGGGAGCATGGAGTAGGAAGGTAAATTAAGCATAAAGTAAAGGAGAAACCAGGAAGACTAAGATGAACAGTGATAGCTTGCAAGACAGTGGTAAGTGGTAAAGGCTTAATAAAAACACCATCGCGCGCGAGTATCATCACTCCACCATGAGCAGGAGAGCCCTCTTCCGGCACAGGTTTGAAAAATACTGGTATATAATGATGGTCAAAAGCATACTGAGACGAAGTTTGGTCTCCAGTAAACAAAGCGCTATTGGATCATAGGACCGCAATGGAAGCTGAAGGTCTGCCCTATGTGAGCGCACACCATGGTTGTTCCATGTCAGGAGAGTCATGGAAACCAGCTAAGGGGAGGTGCTGGTGCTACAGAAGAAAGCCGTGATTTTAAGGAGCGTGAGATACGCGTGCTTAGGTATTCGGGCACCTTTTGTCTTTTTCCGCACTTTGGCGAACTTGCAATCGACAAACATTTCAAAATGTGTAGTGTTTAACGCACGCTTTTACTACATACGGCACCGCAGGCAGTGACACTGATGATACATGAGATGAAGATGGAGCAAGGTCCCGGAGAAAACCCGCCCCAGCGCCATATTGTCCACCACAAATCTCACTTTGCAGTCGCCTGGGATCGAACCCGGGCCGCCTTGGTGAGAGCCAAGCGGTCTAACCACTGAGCCACGGTGCGGCCTAAAAACAATTTGATCCTCGGCGTCTCCTCAGATGTGCGGCAGTAGGAAGATTCCCTTCAAGAGATGGATCGGGAAGGAGTATGAACAGAAGCTCTGCTTGTACCATGTATGCGAGGAACCGTAGAAGTACCAGGAGTAGCGGTTAGCGACAGCGAGCGAGAAGCAGCAGGTGGAGCATTGCAGGGAGTGGTAGAGGAGCTAGACTGGGCTAACTGTGACAAGGATATAAAAGAGGCATCAGTGCCTATCAACTAGCATTGCGCTAAAGCATCCAAAACAGGAACGGTCCGTGGGGCGACATAGCAGAGCAGCAAAGTGCAGAAGCGTAGCTCAAGCTGGTAGCGGGTTTCAGCTGCTCAAATGTCGTTTTGCCTCTAGAAAGGACAAACGTTCCTTGACGCGCAGTTCCTGAATGGACTTTTCGTTAAACTGTGGACATTGCCGGGAGCTGGATGGATACTTCCCACCACAATTGACATCAACAGATTCGCAAGTGCAAATAGCGTCGCCATGTGCATGTAAACCGCAATGGTCGTAGATAGCGTCGAACATACATCGGGCTGGAGTATACCCAAACCGCTGACACAGAAAGCAGCGCACAGGGTTTGGGACATACGGTCGCACAGAAGCAAGTACGTAAACGCAGTGTAAGGCCTCCGGTAATGTGGTACCTTTGAAGGTAAGGAAGACTGTCCACAGCGGAACAGACTGTACATCACCCTTACCAAGAAGACGGTACGCAATGCATACGTTCTGGTCGGTCAAATTAGAAATGATCTCATTAGAGAGGCCTTCCAAACTGGAGGTTGTCACAACGCTTCTATAGGTATTTAAAGAGTTATGTGGGGTCACACCCAGATAGGGTAGGAACCGAACAAGCCTTCAGCAGCTTTCGAGATTTATCTTCTGTCTTTGTTTCCACCAATAGGGCACCGTCTCTTAACCGGGTTGCACATTTTACACAACCAAATACGAGCCAAAAAAATAATTTTTGCGCGGAGGAGCCACAGTGAAAGTACCTCCTTCCGCAACTGCCAGCGTCAGCCTGCCCTCCGGGGTTAAAAGAAAAAGACACCAAAATTTTCACGATCTGCGCAGTCATGGGAGACCCCTCCCATGACCGATCTCATTTATACTCCAAAAGAACTACCATCCGACTACTGTTGCCCTAATGGGAAACAGTTCACGTGACACCCCGGCTCCCACAGGTATAACCGCTTGTGGCCATCACTTTATGCCGTGCAGCAGTCAACAGACCCATGCACGGATTCAGGGGGCTTGTGGTTGATTACACCGGGACTACCGTCAGCGGTAACATGTCCAGCTTGTAATACTCGCCCAATGACAGGCCTTCGGACCATTAAAATCAGCCGGGCCCCACATGTGGCTTTGTGGGGCATATGGAGCAACGGTACGGACGGGCACCGCACCTAAGGTCATACATAGGGTCAGTAGGGAGTCCACTGCAACCTTCACGCCTGAGACCTCTGGAGAGCACACAAGTCGAAAGCCGGGCTGGAACCGTGGGACAGGAACCACGGAGATTAAAGAAAGATCCCTGCTGGTGAGGCAGGAGTTAATAAACTAAGACCTTGTAAACTAAGAATAAATCATAAACCTAGAAGGGGGAAGAAATGGGTGAGGCAGATACTCACTCACACGACACATAACAAACAAACCCACAAACACACACGTTGCTCAAAGATGGCGATGGGGAGGCTGTATGGCAATGAGAAGGCTCGGGACGCTGGGTGCTGATGACCTTGTGGTTGAGTGCCCCTACACACAAATCATCATCATCATCATCATCATCTCGGGACCCCGGGTGCATCAAACCCATACACACCATAGTGGGCCCCTGGGTAGTCAACAGTATGTAGTCACTGAATTCCTTGTTAAAGACGAAAGTGTGCTGTTTAAATTTACCTCGGACTTCAATGTGCCTATGGAGATATCTGCTGGTGTAGTAACAGCATTTGAGATGGGTGAAACATTATAAAGATAACACAAGTATCCAAGATGAGTGTAACGGCCACCCTCAAACTCCCTCCATGGAATGCAAAACGAAAATTGATGCAAAATTTGCAGGAGGACATACTGCATTGGAAGAAATGATTGATTGTAAGTTTAGGTTATAAAAAGGTTTGTGCCTGTTGGGTTCCACATACATTAACTGACGATCACAAACTTCAGATACGAACGTCACCCAAAACCACCTTATGAGATTTCAAATAGAAAGTGATAATTTTTTTAATGAGTACCGTGACAAGCAATGAAAGCAGTCTGAAACAAATTGCCAGAGTATGGAGTGCACCACCTGGCACAGAGTTCTACTGCGAGGATAGTTCCAAATTTGCAGAACAATGGGGAAAATTTCTGCAAATAAGTGGAGATTATGTTGAAAAATTACAGAAAAGTCTGCAGATTAATATGATGTACTTGGTTTGTCTAAAACTAAAGAGTAATTTATTAAAAATTGTTGCTCATCACTTTCAGTATGACCCTCGTATTAATGTAATACACACATTTTCATAACATGGGAAGCATAGTAAAACTTCTATCTGGCAGACTCTGCATTTAGATGACTCATTTTAAAAAAAATGAGAATGTGCCAAGGAAAAAGTTTTAGAAAAAAGTTTAAAAATTACAATGTTTATAACAAACTTCTGTTTAAAATGCATTTAGTACATCTACAGCCCTCGGTCCTTTTCTGGTCTTCTGCACCTAATTTAGAGTAGGAAGAAACCTGTACACTGTAATGTAGGTAGATTTTTATCTTTTGTACTAGAATTTCATAAGATGGTAGGCTTACAGGCCTTATGAGATGCTTTAAAATACTGTACAGCTATAAAAGAAAACTACAATGTACTAAAGTAGAAGGATAAAAACTGAGTTGATTAATGAAATAAAACAATCACTATTACACAAATAAAAATATTAGCCACTAAGGCTTCACTTACCTTAAGAAATTGGTGTTGATTCTATTTTTAGGTTTGTTTCGTTTTCAGATGTTGGTAATACTAAAAAAACACAAGAAAGGCATGGTAACCAGTATCCTTGACAACAGAGTGTATCTGTGGACTTAGGATGCAAGCAATTTGTTTGCAAAATCGATTTCCATTTGAAAAGAAGTATCAACACCAATTTCTTAAGATGAATGAAGCCTTAGTGGCAAATATTTTTATTTGTGTAATATTTATTGCTTCACTGTAGCTAGCTTCATTTTCTACGTAAAACAATCACTTTTTAAATTTAAAGAAATATGCTCTGCAAAATTTAAAAAGTAACTGTTGTTCTGTTCCATTAATTGCCTCAGGTAACACTGTCATCAACTTCCAGTATTTGAAGATAACGTAGAAGTTTTATAGAGTTTAACAACACTAAAAATTATTTACAGAGTTAGAACTAAGTTCATTAATGGCACAAAATTCTCAACTTTTAAATTTCCTGGAACATGTTCAAAGACTAGTTTTCTCCATTATCAGCAAGACATCAATTGATCTTAAAATATAGTAGATTTGTGTCCATTAAGACAGTTTTTTCTCTAATTTTGGTTTCAATAACACTAATGTACTTTCAACACTTGAAAATATTAAAAACTATCTTTAAGACTGTTGATAATTCTGGCCTTTTTGTCCTTAACTGGCTCTCTCTCTCTCTCTCTCTCTCTCTCTCTCTCTCTCTCTCTCTCTCTGGCTTTTAGTGAAGCAAACAAGGCAGCTCTGAAGCAAACATCTGTAGTGAAGTTATCTTTAGCAAGCATCTTACCAGACATGATCTCATTCTATACTGAAAAATGATATGAACATGCAGTAAATCCTTAATTATCTGTCACTCAGTTACCCATTCGGCTTATCAATTTTCATCTCTTTGTTTGTAGAATAAATAGGGTAAGAAGAATTAAAGTTATATTATGAGTGGACTGAGACATTCTGTACTTCACATACCACAAATTTTTTTCAAATGGGTTTTGCCTCTACTGAAGGCATTATCAAGAAATTGTCAAGTGGCTAGAACTTCAATGTTTCAGTTGATCATGGTTCTTCAAAGACAAGAAATTCGGGTAAGAAACTTTCTGAAGCTTTTTAAGTCAATGCAAGTTCTAATACATAAATATTATGATTAAATTTTGGGACATTTTCTTCACTTAACACTATTTATTGGTCAAGTCTTTTCCATTCCAAGGAAAGTTTCCCAGTAACTGTAAACAGTCATATTATAGATATATATAACTTTGTTGTTCTCATTCTGGTTATCATTCTCAATTATTGTGAACCAGATTTTTCTGTGACTTCAGTGAACTTTTGCCTATCAGGTCTGCTACATATGACAAATCAATATTTCCTTGTTCTTACAAAAGTGAATCGAGAAGATATTGACACATTGCTTCACTCACACTGTTTATTCACAGGACATGTTTCAAGAGCTCTTGCTCCTATCATCAGCTGATACTCGACTAGTGCAAGTTGTAGTGGTTTCCTCTTTCTCCATTTTGTCAATAGATGGCATGATGTACTTGTCAAAGATGTCCGGTGGTGGAGTTTCAAAATTCATGACTATGACGATTTTTGTTGATGATTTTTTCCTATACGGAAAGGTCTATGGGGTGATTAACATATTTTATTACAGATGTTTCCAAGTTGATGTCATGTCTAGTATTCAAAAAATGAAAAGCCACTGCTGATTTTTCTGTTTCACCATTTTTAATGTTTCTTAGATGTTCTTTAGTTCTGATGTTAATATTTCTTTTTGTTTTTCCTATATAAATTTTAGGGCAAGTTTCACATTTGATCTCATAGATTCCTGGTTTTTCTTTGGTAGTGATTGAATTTTTGGGAGGGCCTTTTAACAAATTTCTGATATTAAACCTATTTTGAGGTGCAAGAGTTATGTTGTGTTTTGAGAAGATTTTTTGGAATTTGTTATAGGCTGATGGGTGGAAGGTGAATTTTTTAGAAAGTTTTTCTTTTTCTCCTGTAGGTTCTAGGGTGGTGGTTTCTTTTATTTTCTTAGCTTTGTTGAGTCTGTTAACTGTTTTGTCTACTAAATTTGGGTTGAAATCGTTGGATATAGCTACTTTTTTTATGTGTAGGTATTCTTCTTGATAATCTTCTCTGTTTAGTGGAAAGTTGATCATCCGAAAGATTAAACTGTTGAAAATGGCATGTTGGTGTTGTTTTGGGTTGAAACTGTTGTTCTTGATGTAATTATCTGTGTGTGTCGGTTTCCTGTAAATACCAAAGATGAGTTTGTTGTTCATTTTTTTGATCTTGGATGTCCAAAAAGGGGAGCACACCATCCTCTTCTGTTTCCAATGTAAATTTTATAGCTGGATTTTGTATATTCAAAAGTTTAAGACTATCTTGTATGAGTTTTTTTAGGTACTGTTGCAAAAATGTCGTCAACATAGCGATACCACACTTTGAAATAATTTGGAAAAGCTTTTGTGATATGTGTTTCAAAAGCACTCATAAATAAATCTGCCAAGAAGGGAGACAATGGGTTGCCCATAGCTAGGCCTGTTTTTTGTTTATAGATCTGTCCATTAAAGCTGAAAAACTTTTGATTGATACAAATTTCTGTAACTTGTGAAAGTTCTTCTATTTCTTCAGATGTTATTTGTATTGATTTCAGCCATTTTTTGAGAAGTGGAATAAGCTCATTGGTAGGTATACTTGGATATAAAGAAATGATGTCAAAGGAAACTAAAGCATCTGTAGAGTTGATCTTTGTGTCCTTCAACTCTACAGTTGATCAACTCTACAGATGCTTTAGTTTCCTTTGACATCATTTCTTTATATCCAAGTATACCTACCAATGAGCTTATTCCACTTCTCAAAAAATGGCTGAAATCAATACAAATAACATCTGAAGAAATAGAAGAACTTTCACAAGTTACAGAAATTTGTATCAATCAAAAGTTTTTCAGCTTTAATGGACAGATCTATAAACAAAAAACAGGCCTAGCTATGGGCAACCCATTGTCTCCCTTCTTGGCAGATTTATTTATGAGTGCTTTTGAAACACACATCACAAAAGCTTTTCCAAATTATTTAAAAGTGTGGTATCGCTATGTTGACGACATTTTTGCAATAGTACCTAAAAAACTCATACAAGATAGTCTTAAACTTTTGAATATACAAAATCCAGCTATAAAATTTACATTGGAAACAGAAGAGGATGGTGTGCTCCCCTTTTTGGACATCAAGATCAAAAAAATGAACAACAAACTCATCTTTGGTATTTACAGGAAACCGACACACACAGATAATTACATCAAGAACAACAGTTTCAACCCAAAACAACACCAACATGCCATTTTCAACAGTTTAATCTTTCGGATGATCAACTTTCCACTAAACAGAGAAGATTATCAAGAAGAATACCTACACATAAAAAAAGTAGCTATATCCAACGATTTCAACCCAAATTTAGTAGACAAAACAGTTAACAGACTCAACAAAGCTAAGAAAATAAAAGAAACCACCACCCTAGAACCTACAGGAGAAAAAGAAAAACTTTCTAAAAAATTCACCTTCCACCCATCAGCCTATAACAAATTCCAAAAAATCTTCTCAAAACACAACATAACTCTTGCACCTCAAAATAGGTTTAATATCAGAAATTTGTTAAAAGGCCCTCCCAAAAATTCAATAACTACCAAAGAAAAACCAGGAATCTATGAGATCAAATGTGAAACTTGCCCTAAAATTTATATAGGAAAAACAAAAAGAAATATTAACATCAGAACTAAAGAACATCTAAGAAACATTAAAAATGCTGAAACAGAAAAATCAGCAGTGGCTTTTCATTTTTTGAATACTAGACATGACATCAACTTGGAAACATCTCTAATAAAATATGTTAATCACCCCATAGACCTTTCCGTATGGGAAAAAATCTTCATCAACAAAAATCGTCATAGAGTCATGAATTTTGAAACTCCACCACCGGACATCTTTGACAAGTACATCATGCCATCTATTGACAAAACGGAGAAAGAGGAAACCACTACAACTTGCACTAGTCAAGTATCAGCTGATGATAGGAGCAAGAGCTCTTGAAACATGTCCTGTGAATAAACAGTGTGAGTGAAGCAATGTGTCAATATCTTCTCGATTCACTTTTGTACTAATTTGTGCTTCACTGTCCCTACGCTTCTTCCAAGTTTATACTTTTCCTTGTTCTGTTTATCCTGTTCCTTCTCATTAAAAAGGCTGTTCCTTTTTATCTCAACTGCTGACATTTACATTTTCCTAATGAAACTGAAAGTATTTTTAAGTAGCAAGAGTCGAAAATATATTTAAATAAATAAGGTATTGCTGATCAAGTATGACTGATGGCAAGAAAGATTTTCACTGACAAGGTAGAATGAGCCTCTTGTGTCTCACTAACGCCCTAGTGGCCCACATGGCCTCACATGCTCATTAAAACCTGCACAACAGCTCCAGAATAGAAATGGGAACTATTATAAGACAGTCAAGAATGTGAACATTAAATAGAAATTCTAACATCAATTATATAATTATGAATTTACATATTTGTAATGCTAATTAAGAATAAAACTGGAGCAGAGACCAGAACAAGACAGGAAGGGAAAGGGTTGTTTTTCAGAGTTTTGATTCACTTTAAACAGGAAGACACGTGGTCCTCCATGGTCTAGGGGTAAAATGATAGCCTCTGGTTCCCAAGGTAACAGATTCAAACCCAGCAAAGGGTAATGGATTTTTTGGATGTAAAAATCCTTAGCATGGCTGCCTTTGGAAGGGGAATAAAGTTGGTGGTCCTGTGTTGTAGATTTACAGCATCTAAAAGAACCTCAAGCCTGACAAAAAGACTTCTGAGTAAACTGATACAGCCCTTCAAATCCAATATAAAATAGGGCACTGAGAACCACAGCAGTTAAAGAGTGTTCATAAATTTAAAAACTCCGGAAAGCATACTGAGTATCCTCTACAATGTGGGTGCTAAGCACAAAATGATACAATGTGCAATAATATTGACATGGGTAATAGACATCATTAAAGCATAGACTCATAAAATTCAGGTCTGCAGTTCTAAATCTGCCAGGACCATCTTCACCAAGGGTGTTTTTAAGGCTCTCCTCAGTTCTCATAACTAAAAAATACTGGGAAGGTAAAAGTAAAAGGAACTTAACATTTGCCCAACATTCCCATTCCTTTACTGAGCTACATAAAGCTTACTCCTGATTGTGTATGCTCAAATTTAAAAACAAGTGTTTTAACTTCTTTTCTGTTCTGTTTTCATTCCTGAACAATTGTGCACCAGGTTTAATCCTAACTCCTGCTGTCCTTTGTTTCCTGCATGTTAGGAGTACAAAAAGCAATCATCTGCATGTACCTGCAACAAGCATTTTATTCTCTCTCCTGGTGCCATGATAACAGTTGTGAAAATTCCAGAAAAAGCTCCTGCCAGAAATCGTTGTACATAAGTTAATTCTTGATCAGGTGTACTCATCTGTAGGCGTTTTCCCACTCCAAAGCCAAAAAAACTGATAGCAAAAATAGGTGCTACGCCAGCAATAGGTGCACCCATTCCTGCAACATAAAGCAAAGTTCTATTTGTATGCCCTGAAAGCTTTTAAGTTCCAAATACAAATATAAAAACCTAAGATATAATCTCCCAAAGGAAGTATAAATCACCAGAATGTAAATTCATATACAGTAGCACCCCGATTATAAAACAGGGGTTCATGGTTAACAAAAAATTGTGGATAATCATGGATAATGTTGAAAGAGCAAGTTTGATAAGCAATCACACAAAAAACTCACTAAATACATGTTACATTGCTTGTACATTTTAAAAAAATGGCAATCAAGCTGATGGTTGTCTACAGGGCAGGAATGCACGTAAGAGGCAACCGACTTTTGTTCCATAAAACCAATACAAGTATGTACACCTACACACTGTATCTATTTTTCACTAATTTTGCAGATACATTTCTAGGTGACAACAGCACATTATGATCACTATCATTGCCTGATTGCATGACTAATTTATGATTTGAAACTAACATTTAGTAATACAAGTTGAAGGCATCAGAACCAGCTCTTGACTAGAATGTGTTCAGTCTGTATTCAGTTCATAAAAGAGCTGCAATGTTAACATAGATCTTGGTTCACTTATTTTCAGAGTGCACTTCATTTGAGAATTACAAGAATACCGAAGCCATTCTGTTGATATAGAACATGCTTAACCACCTGCAAATATATATCCAAAGCACATAATGCCCGCCTCGGTAGCGTAGATGGTAGCATGTCTGCCTCACGTTCAAGAGGTCCCGAGTTCGAATCTCGGTCAGGGTGAGTTACCTGGATAAGGTTTTTCCGGGGTTTTCAATTATCCTGATAAGACGAATGTCAGGTAACTCTTAAGCTCCATGGACCCTGGACACATTGGAGCATCATTTTACCCACTTCATTCACCGTCCAATATGACTTAACGTTGGACGTAAAATTACAAAAAAAAAAAAAAAAAAAAAGGCACATAATATTTACACAACAAACAAAACAAGGATATGGTTAATGAGCTAAAAGGTTAAACTTGTAATAGATAATTGCGTTTCCACTGAAGATATGACGACATTAATTCCAATTGAAATTTATGCCAACTAATGAGTTATTTCATGGCTGGGATTAAAATCATATTTTGTAGACTAGTATAATCATTTGTGTGCTCCTAATGACAAACACTACGTAAATCTTATGATTCCTAAGCTTTCCAAAAGTGTATATAGGACTCCTGAGACTTTGAGGTAGAAAATTTTGGTTTGAAAAATTAAAATCCATAATACATCAATGGTAGTTAACATATAGAAAATCCAGGTGAAGGTAACACTTATTACTGAATATGCAGTTTAAAAATATGTGCATATAATAATTAAGAATGATGACACAATTCATCTAGTTCTCCTTTTGAGAACGAATGGGGATAACTGTAAAGTTGCAAACTTCGCAAACCTAATACTTCTAAATCTTTGTATTATAATCTACTGAAGAGAATTTATCAGCTAACTGATTCAACTTAAAAAACATATACATATTTTTTTCAAAATGGATACATATAGTACATATTAATATAGTAATAACTAATATAGTAATAAACTAAAGGGCTAAAAGCCCTTTCCAGTTCTGAATACTAACGGTAGCCAAGAACTAATAGCACCTAAAACCTATTTTTCAAAAGCATGACCTCCATGTAACCATGAGAAATAATCAAAATGTTCAGAAACTTGCCATAACTTTTCCATATGTGTAATAATTAATGATACAAAGTGCCCCAGACATAAGAATGTTCTCTTTTACCTTTGCCCTTCCAAGAGAAAAGTCATTTATTGGATCTAAATTACAAGCAGCATTTCACAGATGTTTACCTGCAAATAAGGTCAGTCCTTTAATTACTAAAACTTATGATATTCTTTATCAATAATAAATAAGGTGTCCCAAGGAAGATACTGCTGCAAACAAAGAAGAGTCCGGAGGAGTTTGTCCTTAATAAAAGGGATGGCAAGCTGTGAAAATAATCTCTATACTATTGCTATAAACATATCGACCTCTGTGAGAAATTGCTGTAAAATTGCCAAGAAAAACAAATTTTGAGAAGGGATAGAGTTATTTAGAGCACAATCTCTTATAGTGCAAGCATGTTATGTTGTTCCTTCCAAAGAGCAGAAAATGTTAGTGATAGTTTCCTATTTATATGCTGCTTCGTTTTCCTCTTCAATATCAGATATTTTGAAATGCTCCTTGCAGTAACTCACTAAATCTTCTAAATTAACTAAAAATTGATAACTAATCTCATCCCTTAAAGATTGTTGTTCCAATGGAACTGTTCTAGGTTTCCCACATGTTCGCAAGATTTTTGCCAGTTTCATACTTCACTTTTTCCACTGAACTATCAACTCTTTTACATTGATATTCTTAAAAAATATGTTGTGTTTCACATTATTTTTTGTCTAGGTCCATATAAGTTTGACTGCATTTAAGTCACAATGGTACAGTGATAGGATGGTATGCTCATTCACTTCTGCTGTGCTATCTATTTCATAAACTTTGAGACAGTCATTTTATCAATGTTATATGTTCATACAGTACAACTTCAAAGGAGTATGGATCAAATGCATGGATTTATGATTTAAGGGATCCTACAGTAGAATTCTTGTTTATCTGCACAGAACGGTATGTGACACTCTTGAGCACTGCACTGTTGGAGGGAATGTTTGGCAACAACTGGTTAACAATTCAATCCTTAAATGTTTTACTGTACAGCTCTTCATGATAAGTCTTTGACATACATCAATTTAAAACAGCATGACATTGGGAATGAAACCTGCTGAATTTCCTGCATGCAAAATTATTAAGTGCTGGCCTTTTACTATAGGTGTCTGAAGAGGGAAATCACGTTCATCTCCTTTGTAAACTCAAAACTTTACTTTTAGTCCAGTTAACTTTAACAGGTTAAACAATGGCACTCCACTGTCTGAAATACGTCATTTTATTCTATTCTTTAACATTAATTTGCAAGTTATTTTTCCAAAATATTTTAGTATACTTACTTCCATCAAACATGTTACTTTATTAAGTGCTATTTATATCCTCCTAACTAGGTAGAAAATCCATCCTGCAAAATCCATCGGGCAATGAATAGATTGCCCGACTCTGAAGTGTATGTGGTTGAGTATCTGTCTCACATTCAAGAGGTCTGGAGATCAAAACTCGTTAGAGTGAGTTATCTGGTTAAGGTTTTTTATGGTGTTTTCCCTTATCCTCAAAGATTAATTTTGGATAACTCTAAGCTCTATGGACCCTGGGCTTATTTGAGAATCATTTCACCCATTTCATTCATTGTCCGATATGACATAGCATTGGACGACATAAAATACAAAAAGAACAAATTGTTCTTCTAAATGCCACAGTGTTAAATGAAACGATCACTGTCTTTTTGTGTATTTTATTGGGATACTTATTCCTAGGGTCTCCATAAAGCTATCACTTGCTTGTTCTTCTAAAATCCTTTTTACAGTGTAAGATAACCCTGTAGCTGCAGCAGTTCTTTCATTTATGCTTGTCACCAATATTGTTTATTTTTCATGTTTCAGGACTTCACATTCATGGCTAAAGAATTTGTGGACATTAACTATTACTTCCTGGCCAACTGAGTTTATAGATTTTCTTTTGCTTTTAGCACTGGCAATTAGCATTACAAACACAAACAAAATGGCAAATGCAACTTCCACAAAATAGCATTTCTTAAATTTCTTTAACAACACTGGTAATTTATCACTTACTCTCTTTGAGAAACAAGAATTTACTTCTTTCACAGTTGCAAACCACTACTGCTACTTTCGCTGTCAATCATTTTAGCAAGAACTTAGCAAAAAAGAAGAAACTACTAAAGGAAACCACAACCCTCTCAGCTACAGAAACTAAAATAATCTTCAAAAAATTCACTTACCATCCATGGGCCTTTGATAAATTCAAAAAAGTCTTCAAAAAACCAAAACATTCAACTAGCACCAGTGAACCATTACTCCTTAAAAAACCTAATTTGCTCAAACATCAAAGATGCCATTCCATCTAACAAAAAATCTGGTATATATCAAATTGAATGCTGTGATTGTAGTCAAATTTATATTGGAAAATCCAAAAGAAATTTAGAAATAAGAGCAAAGGAACACTTTAGGAACATAAACAATTAGAAAAATCAGCAGTTGCCACACATTTTTTGGAAAAAAACCACAATATAAATCCAGAACCAAAATTACTAAAACATACAACAGGAAAACAAGAACTGTCCACATGGGAACAAATCTTCATTTCAAAAAATAGGAACAAAGTATTCAATTTCGACATCCCCCAGAAAGATTTGTTCAGCAAGTTCCTCGAACTGCCACCAGAGGAGACTGATGACAAAATATTGCCAGCTACATCAATGAGAACCAGTCGGTGTCCGGCTGAGGATAGAGGGAAGGCCTCTGAAACAAGTTCCAGGAAAATTTAAAAGTAAGTGTTGTTTAGTGTCATTAATCGACTTCCAATAAATTTAATTTATACAACACTGTTTTCAACACTTCCATGAAAGGATTTATAAAATGGAAGATATTAAAAACAACCATTAAGGAAGTTGAGGATGAAACCTTGGGGAAGAAAGAATGTATAAAGAGAGCAGAATGGTTTGATGGGGAGTGTTTGGCATTAATCCAAGAAAGAAATGAAGCCAGGAAAAAGATGCTCCAAAGAAGAACAAGGTTAACAGTGGAGGAGTACAGAGAAAACCGAAGAAATACTTTTTGAGAGAAAGGGAATTGAACGAAATGAAAGATAGAAATGAAGTAAATAAGTTCTATGAAAGATGTGGTAGTTATTTCATGTTTCTAAATTTTAAAAATTGATTTGGAATTGTTATGAAAAGAGTAATTTGTACGGAAATGAAAGTGTAAAATTAGGTTGCTCACGAGATGATGCAATGTGAGTGAAATATACTATATTGTCATTACTGGTAATTTTAAGAATGTGATTACGTAATGTGGTGACATGGACCTGTAGGAGATAAGTTATTTGGTTCCTATAGCAACGTATGTAGAAAGAAGAGAGCAGGAGATTATCTGAAATTAGGGTGCTTCTGCAAGCTACCTTTGTAGGAATAAGACGTGTATTTGTATCACTCCGAGAGTGTGCAAACACCATTTTGTGTGAATACATTTATGTTGCACTAATAGCGCATGCAAGAGAGAAATAGTTTACACATGCAACAACCATCATATGCTAAAAGACAGCATTTACATAATTTAAAATTGTATCAGAATTTAAAATTGTTTCACTGGAATAAAATACAAATTATTTAAAGAGAAGAATTATTGTTCATTCTCCAACATTAGCAATATCAACTTCCTATACTCTGCGAACATGCCCAGAGGTAAGATCTCTTGCTTCAGTTATGCTGCCAAGGAACCTACAAGATTAGACTACAAGATCTTCACGAAGGTGAGAAATAAATCGTCACATCATCATCCATCACACACGATTTTGCAACTTTCCCATTGTAAAATGATCGCCACAATGCAGGGATTCTAGATAGTCATCTTCAAACATCCCATTTGCAACAACATTTCCGTTGCAAAGAACACGAGATCTTAAGAGGATTGCAGCCAAGAGCGGCTTTCTTTAAGGATAAGGATGGGAACCTTATCGGGGAAAGAAACAAAATGCTGGAAACATGGCAGGAGCACTTCTACGAGTTACTCACTAGAAATGAACAGGTTGATATTGAAGAGAGAAACAGGAACGAGGAAAGAGAAGAGCAGGAACAGGGCGAGGAAGTAGAACAACTCGATATAGCAGAAATCAAATCAGGAATACAATCAAAGCATTAAAGAACAATAAAGCCACAGGAGAAGATGGAATAGTCAGAATTACTGAAATATGGAGAAGAATTGGAGAAGACTGTTTATGAATTCATGAAATATGGACAAAGGAAGAAATGCCTAATGACTGGACAGTGGGAATAATACGTCCAATACATAAAAAAGGAGACATGGCAGAGTGTGGAAATTACCATAGGATTGTACTGCTAGATGGAACTTCAAAGGTATTTGGCAAGATACTTGCCACACAACTGGAGCGATGGTTGGAAAGGATACTTGGAGATTACCAAGCAGGATTTAGGAAACAACGCTTTACATTAGACTAGATATTTATAAGGTGCATTCAAAAAGAAACAAGACATACTTACAAAAACAAGTACCTGTATGTTAGAAGTATTGGCCCTGGATGTTGAGACACTTGTCCCACTGTGACGCAAGGCAGTAAATGCCTGTCTCATAGAAGTCGTGGGGCTGCGATGTGAGCCAGTTATGCATGTACAGCTGGATGTCGTCCGAGGTGAATCGTTTGCCCCTCACAGCCTTTTTAAGGGGACCAAAAATGGCGAAAGAGGTCTGGACTGTATAAAGGGCGGCCGAGAACCTCCCATGGAATTTCTGCAGGAGTGCCGCGACTGTGTTGGCTGTATGAGGCTTTGCATTGTCGTGGAGCAGAATGACCCCACACGTGAGATTGTCTGGTCATTTTGATTTGATCGCTTGGTGAAGGTTAATCAAGGATTACGTGTAATGCTGGGCATTCACTGTTGCCACATGCTGCAGGAAGTGTGTCAGAAGGAGGCCATCATGGTCAAAGAACATCAGCATAACCTTTCGTGCACTTGCATGGATGGCCCTGGCTTGTTTTTGGTGGTGGTGACCCTGGATGCTTCCACTGGAGACTTTGTCGTTTTGATTCTGGTTCAAAGTGATAACACCATGACTCATCTCCAGCCACCACTCGTGCCAGGAACTCATTCCCTTCCCTAGCATAGCGCTGCAGATGACCAAGACAGTGGGCCATTTGACATACTTCCTGGTGTGGTTGAAAATTGTAGGGCACCCATTAGGCACACACTTTGCGCAAGAGCAGTCGTTCCTTCATGATGGTGTGAACACTTCCGAGGCTCAATCCGACCTCGGTGGCTATGACTTACACTGTCACTCGACAGTCCTGGGTAATGAGTGCATCAACCAGCTGGACGATGTCATCGGTAGTGCAGTGTGGTGCTCCAGACCGTGCATCATCAACTAATTGCACCCGTTCTCTCCTGAAGCGCTTGTGCCACACCCTGACCCTTGCAAGGGACATGCAATGTTCGCCATACACTTGTGACATTTGTCAATGAATGTCCATTCTCCCAACTCTTTCCGCTGTCAGAAAAAGAACACTTCCTTGCTCTTCTTTTGATGCCTCCATTTCACTGTTTGCAATGCAACTGGCAGCGTTGGACAATCACATGCTGCTAGCTTTGTATAGTTCTGTGCGTGTGCCCTCTAGCAAAGGGCTGTGAACTTCGATGCTCTGGTTAAAAAAACACTTCGTTACATACACCACAATATTACCACCCTGTTACTGGTTTGCGCATACCAAACCCCGGTTCATTTATTTTTGAATGCCCCTTATATATTGCAACTATGAGTATGACAGCTTCATCAGCTGTATGTAGATTTCAAACAGGCATATGATAGCCTGGACAGAGCAAAAATTTATCAGATAATGATAGAGTTCGGAATCCCACTGAAACTGGTGAGACTGACAAAAATGACTATGGAATTGACAAGATGCAGAGTTAGAATGGAACAGGATTTATCAGGTATGTTTATTGTGGAGAAAGGGTTGAGACAAGGAGATGTGCTATCCACACTGCTGTTTAATTTAGCACTGGGAAAAGTAATCCGACAATTACCAACAAACCCTAGCAGAACCATACTTTCCAGATAAGCACAAGTAGTGGCATATGCTGACAATATGGCAATTCTCACAAGGAATATAAGAGCTCTTGAGGAAAGTTATGAAATGTTGGAAGAGAAAGCACAGGATCTAGGATTGGTAGTGAATGTTAGTAAAATCAAATATATGAAGACAGAAGATGATGGGGGTGTAAGAAGAAGAGAATTTACAGTTAAATTACATGAGAAGGAATATCAAAGAGTTGAAACATTTGAATACCTGGGATCAATAACAAAAGTAGATAATAAAACATCAGAGGAAATTCAGGAAAGGATAGCAAGTGGTCAAAGATATTTTTATATCTTACAGAAAATGTTTAAATCAAGTAATGTCAGTAGGAATACTAAAATTAAAATATATACAACTGTACTGAGATCAATAATAATGTATGGTTCAGAAAGTTGGGTGTTGACCACCAGAGAAGAACAGTGGTTATTATGGTGGGAAAGAAAGATTTTGAGAAAGATATTTGGAGCAATAAGGGACTTGGACAGATGGAGAATGCAGACTAACTTGGAGTTACCATGCCTATTTCGACAACCAGATATAGTAGTGAAAATTAAACAAGGAAGAATATGGTGGATTGGCCATGTGCAGAGAATGCCAGAAACTAGTATAGTTAAGAAGATATTCATAGGAAAGCATGATGGAAGAAGAGGAAGACCCAGGAAAAGATGGGTAGATGGTGTGGAAGATAACTTAACGAAATTTGGGGGATAAAGACTGGAGAAGACAAACAGAGGACTGAGAAGAATGGAAGAGGGTGGTTAAGGAGGCCAAGGGCCTACATGGCTTGTAGTGCCGACCTATCCATCATCAGTTTGTTCTTTAATTTTCTTGATAAAAATTACCAAGAAGAAAAATTCTAAGAATTTTACCTTGTTATATAGGAGCACTACGTAACTTGAGAGAGAAAACTTACCACATTCACTCTCAGATAAATATGTTCAATATGATGGAATGAAAGTGACAACAAAATTCGAACCAATTAAATCTTTTTATTCTTGTGGATTTTTTTTATATAGACCCTTTATACTGGTGTATAAAGTACCCCAATCTTACATTTTTACATATGGCAACATTGCTAATGATTCTATCCGTTTGTTATGCTTGCTCTTTGTTCATTGTTCTTTTAAGCGTGTGTTAATACAAGGGCTGTTCAATAAAGAATGATCATAATTCTTTTACAGTCATAATTATTCGCACTAAAATTCAATCTTATTATATTCTGCTAGCTTAATGTGAAACAAATACGCCGTAGTAGTTTTATTGTTGGTACTCCAGGTTCCCCCCTATGAGAACCAGGCAAGTTCAGACATATTCAGTATCGCCTACCGCTGCAATGGAGGTAACATGCAGTTAAAGTTGATGTTAGAGGAAGATTCGGAGTTTCTTTCAAACATAATCACTGCTGATGTAACATGCCTACATCACATCATTTTGATCCTGAGAGCAAACAGCAAAGCTCAGTGTGGAAATCTCCATCACCAACCCCCAAAAAAAGCAAAAGTGGTTGCTTATGCTGGGAAAGTTATGGTCATCTCATTCTTTGATATTCATGGAATGGTTTATCAGCATGTTGTACCTGCACACACATCAGCAACTGGACAATACTACAGGGATGTTCTGAAAACATTGAAAGTCCATATCAGGCGCCAAAGACCACATTTTCATGAAGCAGGCTGGATGCTGCACCACTATAATACGCAGCCGCATATTCCCATTGTTGTTGCTGAATATCTTGCAAAAATCAACGTGAAGTGAATCCCTCACCCTTCCTATAGTCTGGATTTAGCCTCATGTGACTTTTTTCTATTCCCTAACTTAAAGAAACGCCTTCGTGGGAGGCATTATCCATCATCAGAAGCAGTGGTGAAGGCTGCAGAGGTAATTTTGAAGGATCTCTCAAAAATTATTTCCAGCATGTCTTTGAAGACTGGCAGAAATGCTGGGACAAGTGCATCACATTCAGGGAAGACTATTTTGAGACAATCATCAAATTATGAGGATGAGTAAAAGTACGTTGTCGAAAAAAAAGATTGTGGTGATTCTTTATTGAACAGCCCTCATACAATCACATCCTGTTTTGCAAGCATGAAGGATTGTTTATAGTCGTGTTTGTTCGGCATTGTCGAGGTGGAGTATTAAGTTCCCTGCGCGCCTGTCCACATAAGTAATTTCATTTTACTTACTTGCTGTCATAATTACGCATGTGTGAGAGTGTGAATGTGTGTGTGTGTGTGTGTGTGTGTGTGTGTGTGTGTGTGTGTGTGTGTGTGTGTGTGCGCATGCAATAATATTAGTAGCTATTATACTGTAGCAATAAAAATACTTTTTCACATACAAAAATGCCTCCATAGGATATGTTGAAAATATTCATGGAACTGCCAGAAAATGACCTAATTTACAGCGGTGAATCAGAAGATGAAGTAACTGAAGGTGACCACAACACTGATTTTGAACAAAGTGATGCAGAGGAGTCTATAACTCTTAGTTCTGAAAACTATTTTTCTGGGAAAGATATCTATTGCAAAGGGGTAAAAGTGCATCTTTCAACATTGGTCACAAAATTTAACTACATGTTAAGAAAGTGAAGCTGGTGGTTTTGTGTCGTGGATGTATGGCACGTACGAAAAATAACCTCCAGCCTGATAAAGAGATCTCTGGGTAAAAATCAGCAGTCTTCCACACTCAATATAAAATGGGATGCTGTGAAATATAACAGCAAAAGAGCATCCATAAATGAAAACTCAGTTTAATTTAAGTTTTGGTTTAAGCTGAACTTTTCAGCCCACGGAAATGTTTTACTATGTTGCTTTTCTTTATTCTTTAATGTCAATAAAGGAAATAGGATGGAAATATGAGTATCTTTACATTTTAAGTGTATCAATATGATTAAAATATTGAGAAATAAATGTGGGGTATAGAGTACACAGCGCGCCCACTCTTGCATTAAAAGTCTTCTGGAATAACCTGGAAGTCTCCAGGTAACTCCAGAAAGTAACAGAACCTTCTAAGACAATCTAAGCAGAGTGTACAGAAATGTTATGCTTCAAAACCTGTAATATGTTTTGGAACTTGCATATATATTTTGGAAGTGTTAATATGTTTTAAAATCTGTCTGTTACTTCTCTTTATGAACTAAAATGTCAAGTCCAATAAGACTAAATTTTTATTTCATGAGAACACATGAGAATGTTGTAATGGAAACTAGATTAATGCATAGCAAAATTTTCAGTTATTTATAAAACCTGTTAAATTAAAAATTGGAAATTTTCCTTTTCAGGGAATGTAGTACTGTACGGTAATACCAAGCGAGGTGGCACCACAATAACATGTGCACCTCACACTTGGGAGGTCACAAGTTCGATCCACATTGACTGCACACAGTGTCTTGGGTTTTCCACTGTTTCCCATTGTCACTTTAGGTGAATCCTAGGCTGCATAATTTTATACCATAATTTTCTGTTAATTATTTCCCTTCATTCCATTTTCTTATCATCCTGGAGGATGCTTTTAGGCAGTGCATTATAAATGCTGTCCTCAACACTGGGCTGCATTGTGTGCTTGCTGTCATGTAGGGGCGAGGGGGAAATATTTGTCAACATTTGTCCTGGAGTGTTGGTGGCTGCGCAACAGGTCCTGGCACTGGGATGAACTTTCAAAACTTGTTAAGACTTCCATTTGCCTCTGTGACCTGTCTACCTGCAGCCTTCTGTGGTTTATACTCACTTCATCCCTTCTTCATGAGAGGGATGTTAGCCATAATAGTTCTGTGGGTAAGGTGCAGTACACAGCCCCTGTCTAACCTTTACCATTATGTGTGATACTGATCAGCAGTAACAAAAACAAAATTTTTGGAAATTTGTATTTATTTTATAAAAATGTTTTTAACTTAACAGGATTTCAGAAGTTTACAGCAAAAGCGCTTGGATAACTACTTCCAAAAACAAGATGTAATTTGAATCCGAAAACTATTATGTTTCAAATAAAAAACAAAGACAAAATAATTTTAATATGATGCTAAAACTTGTGCCTGATAAATACCACCCAAGTGCACAGTCCCTTGTCTGCCATTTATCCTCCCCCCCCCCCTTTTTCTTGGCCTACCTAAACTGATATGGACTACAGCAAATCCAGTTTGAAATAATAAATATTGCTACTATTGATTACACAGAAAATGAAGCTAGTTACAGTGGAATAATAAATAAAATACAAATAAAATATTTAGTATATCGAGATTCAACTGTATTGGAACACCACAGTGAAGCGAAAAATTATTAAATTTTAGATGAGTCGCATTTTTTAACACATCTGCTTCACTTTCGTACCTATTTTGAGGACATGTTTCGCAAATCTTCGCTTGCATCTACGGCTCTTGTGCGACTGACGCTAGATCCAGCGGTGTGGGTAATTCTGGGGTTGTTGCTGCCATCTGTTGATTTAGTGATGAACTGAAATGTGGGATTCTCTTCTAGCGGGATTTCAAAGTTCATTAGTTGGTTTTTATGTTTTTCTATGTATATCCTCTCCCATATGACGAGTTCACTATGTTTTTGTACGTATTTTAGTAATTCTGTGCTATCTTCAATTTCATGATTTTCAGACCAGAAATGAGCTGCTATTGCGGACTTATCAATATTTTTGTATCTTAAGTGCCTGAAGTGTTCTTTCTTTCTAGTGCCTATGTTCCTTTTTGTCCTTCCTATGTAAATTTTTTCACAGTCTTTACACTTAATTTTGTAAATGCCTGACTTTTCCTCTGGTTTTATCTTATCAGTATTATTACTGTGAAGTAGGTTTTTAATGTTGTAATTGTTTTTTGGTGCCAATGTTATATTGTATTTCTTGAATATTTTTTGGAACTTTTTTGTGGCCCAGGGGTGGTAAGTAAATTTAGCAAATCTAGTTTCTTGTTTTATTGGTGTGAGAGCTGTGATCTGTTTTAATTTCTTTTGAAGTTTGAATAATTTTAGTTTTTTATCTATAAGGTTTTTTCCATATCCATTTTTAATTGCAGTTTTTAAGATTTGATGGTATTCGTTTTGATATTCTTGCTGGCTGAGAGGTAGATTTACTAATCTGTGTGTCAGACTGTTGATGGTTGCATGTTTGTGTGGAATTGGGTTGAAACTATTTGCTTTGATGTAATTATCTGTGTGTGTTGCTTTTCTATGAATGCCAAATTCTAGTTTTTCATTGCCTTTTTTTATTTTAAGGTCTAAAAAAGGTAGAGTACAGTCCTCTTCAGTTTCTACTGTGAATTGTATGCTGGGTTCTTGCAGGTTGAGTAGTTTCAAAGCATCATCTATTAGTTTGTAGGGCACTATTGCAAAGATGTTGTCTACGTATCTGTACCATGTTTTAAACATATGAGGGAAGGCTTTAGTAATATGTGTTTCGAAAAAGCTCATGTATAGATTGGCCAAAAATGGTGATAGCATGAGCTTTTTTGAAACACATATTACTAAAGCCTTCCCTCATATGTTTAAAACATGGTACAGATACGTAGACGACATCTTTGCAATAGTGCCCTACAAACTAATAGATGATGCTTTGAAACTACTCAACCTGCAAGAACCCAGCATACAATTCACAGTAGAAACTGAAGAGGACTGTACTCTACCTTTTTTAGACCTTAAAATCAAAAAAGGCAATGAAAAACTAGAATTTGGCATTCATAGAAAAGCAACACACACAGATAATTACATCAAAGCAAATAGTTTCAACCCAATTCCACACAAACATGCAACCATCAACAGTCTGACACACAGATTAGTAAATCTACCTCTCAGCCAGCAAGAATATCAAAACGAATACCATCAAATCTTAAAAACTGCAATTAAAAATGGATATGGAAAAAACCTTGTAGATAAAAAACTAAAATTATTCAAACTTCAAAAGAAATTAAAACAGATCACAGCTCTCACACCAATAAAACAAGAAACTAGATTTGCTAAATTTACTTACCACCCCTGGGCCACAAAAAAGTTCCAAAAAATATTCAAGAAATACAATATAACATTGGCACCAAAAAACAATTACAACATTAAAAACCTACTTCACAGTAATAATACTGATAAGATAAAACCAGAGGAAAAGTCAGGCATTTACAAAATTAAGTGTAAAGACTGTGAAAAAATTTACATAGGAAGGACAAAAAGGAACATAGGCACTAGAAAGAAAGAACACTTCAGGCACTTAAGATACAAAAATATTGATAAGTCCGCAATAGCAGCTCATTTCTGGTCTGAAAATCATGAAATTGAAGATAGCACAGAATTACTAAAATACGTACAAAAACATAGTGAACTCGTCATATGGGAGAGGATATACATAGAAAAACATAAAAACCAACTAATGAACTTTGAAATCCCGCTAGAAGAGAATCCCACATTTCAGTTCATCACTAAATCAACAGATGGCAGCAACAACCCCAGAATTACCCACACCGCTGGATCTAGCGTCAGTCGCACAAGAGCCGTAGATGCAAGCGAAGATTTGCGAAACATGTCCTCAAAATAGGTACGAAAGTGAAGCAGATGTGTTAAAAAATGCGACTCATCTAAAATTTAATAATAAAATATTTAGTGATTATTTTCCACTTATCTTAAGAAGTTGATGACAATACTTCTATCTTCTCTAATTGAAATTAATTTCGTAGACATTTGCCCACATCTTCAGTCAAACACACTTCTTTGTCAAGGATACCATGTATTTACGTATTACCAACATCTGAAGACAAAACATACCTAAAAACAGAATCAATTGCCAGTATGTCAAAATTCATTATGCGATTTTTATTTTTTAGAATAAATATTTTTTCCCAAACCATTAAATCTATGGGATTTATTTCATGGTTAAATGACCAAAAATGATCTGCCACGGCCAATTTATCAATTTGTTTATATCTAATGTTACGAAAATGTTCTTTCTTTCTGGTTCCCTAACTACGTTTTGTCTTTCCAATATAAACCTGATCACAATCTAAGCAATTAAATTGATAAATACCAGATTTTATTATTATCAGGAATTTTATCTGTTTTAGAAAATTGTACTAAATGTTTAATAATATATTTATTTTGAGGAACTAAAGTTATACCAACTTCTTTAAAAAAAATTTGAAAATGTTTATTAACCCAAGGATGGTAAGTAAATTTTTTAAATTTATAATCATCTTTTATTTTTTTAAGAGTAGAAATATCATTAATACTTTTTTGATATTTAAATTTTTCAATTTTCTTTTGTATAAAATCTTTATTAAAACCATTAATTAAAGCAGTATTAATAATATGTTTATATTCTTTATTAAATTCTTCTTTATTGAGGGGTAGATTTATAGATTAATAAATATAAATGAAATAAATCCCGAAGTTAAATTACTGAAATAATTAAATGTTCCCATAGATTTAATGGTTTGGGAAAAAATATTTATTCTAAAAAATAAAAATCACATAATGAATTTTGACATACCGGCAATTGATTCTGTTTTTAGGTTTGTTTTGTCTTCAGATGTTGGTAATATGTAAATACGTAAATACATGGTATCCTTGACAACGAAGTGTGTTTGACTGAAGATGTGGGCAATTGTCTACGAAATTAATTTCAACTACAGAAGTATTGTCATCAACTTCTTAAGATAAGTGGAAAATAATCACTAAATATATTGCAATTTCTTTCTTGGAAGTGTTGAAAACAGTGTTAGATAAATTAACTTTAAAGAGAGTCGATTAAAGACACTAGACAACACTTACTTTTAAATTCTTCCGGAACATGTTTCTGAGGCTTTGCCTCTATCATCGGCCGGCTCTCGAGAGCCGGCCGATGATAGAGGCAAAGCCTCAGAAACATGTTCCGGAAGAATTTAAAAGTAAGTGTTGTCTAGTGTCTTTAATCGACTCTCTTTAAAGTTAACTAAATATATTATTTGTATTATTGCTACTATTGTCATACCTTTGTATAGGCCTAAAGCACCTTCCCTCTTGATGGTCTTTTTTGCACAGTCCCATGTTCCTTTATACATTGGTGATTCCCCAGGAGCAGTTTTTGGCATAGTCTGTAGCCTAACCTGAAAAGAACATTCAGATTTGTCAAGGTGCTCACACATTATATGAAGCAAACTGTAACATTTTGGATAGAAATGTTAATAATTGTTAAACTTATTTAATGATGCTACCAATTGCAAAGCCCATTATCAGTTTGGAAATTTTGTACTACAGTAGTTATTTTATCTGCCAAATGGTCTATAGACACCAGGCTATTGTATTGAATGAGTGATACCTTGAACTATCAATTTTGTGAACAAAAATATGTATGGAACCAACCACATCACCCCATCCAACTAAAAATTTTCAGAAGCCCATTTTCAAGGAGATAGGTGCTCAGCTAAATGGCTTACACAATATAAAGCTATGACTAAAACAACTACAATAATAACAATTACAATTTTTATGCAGATGATGATAATTTATAGTGATAAGATGATGATAATCTCATTTACCTGTGCCATATCACTATTATGGCTGATACAATTTATGCATCTTTTTTATTCCTTTCCTATTGCACAGTCATGCATTAGGTGTACACAGTAGACATGTTTGTTCATCGCTACAATCTTTTGCATAATGGCAACAAGACTTTATACAAATGCACATAACACATTTTATGAAATACATAAAAACAATAGAATATAAAGTGTAACAAAATGATAAAAGCATCATTAACATGTACATAAAGGTGTAATGACCTGGATGCATACCATGTAAATAGGTTAAGTAATGCATGTAATATTACCAGTAATGGTGTATACTGGATAAGAAATTATATGATGGTGATGATGATGATGATGATAATAATAATAATAATCTTTATTACCTTATAAATGTTTTTACAAGTTTCAAGCCTCCTCAGACTTATAAAACATTTAAAAATTTATTTACAAGTCATTTATTCTATACAACACTTTTTAAATAATGTTTTTGACTACCTCTGAAATGTCTTACCACATAATGAGTTTTTCTTTTTTCAACATGTTACCATTTTAAGGAGAATTGCTTGCTCTGCACTGCACTACACTGTTTTATCCCATTCTGTTCCCCTCCACTTTCCCTCCTCTCCATGGTTAACTAGTCAATTGACAATTTTTGTACAGGGGTTGATACATTGTGCGACTACATGCTTCAGTGTAATACTGTGTTAGTGCTGTTATAATGCCAAAAAGTCTGTATACCTTGGCATACAATCTTCATGTATGATTCCTGTGTAACAACCAACTCTTGTACAGAAGCAAGCCAGCAACTTTATTGTGAATAAACTTAAGGAAGCTGGAACTATTGTTAATAAGAAACCTGAAGTAAATTGTCATGTTTTTACAAAGAAGAAACTCTATGACTTTGGAAAAAATTCAGAGTAAAGTCTAAAGAAATTTTTGGGAAGGTGTGTACAGCAATCAGGAATTTCACAAGCCTTAGCTTGGAATGCCACTAAGCTTTTAAAATTAAAGCCTTATAAGATAAGTTACTTCAGGCCTATGTTTAATTTATTAATGCAGCAAGGATGGTTTTATTTACAAGGCCATGAAGAATTAATGAGTGTTAATGCAAATTTCTTTAAGAGGTGTGAGAGAGAGAGAGAGAGAGAGAGAGAGAGAGAGAGAGAGAGAGAGAGAGAGAGAGAGAGAGAGAGAGAGAGAGAGAGAGAGATGTTGCACCTCAAAGATCCCTAGCATTTCCATTTTCTGTGGTAAGGTACTGAACATGTATTTAGAAGAACAATAAATGATAATATATTGTTCTAACACATACAAACCATGTGTAGGCAAAATTTGAAAGGTATTGTAGTTATAATGTGCATGAGAAATATATATTGATGCTTAATTTATGGAGCTATGAATATCCAACTCCATTAGCAAAGAGTGCTTCCCAGGCCAAGACAATTCCTATTAGATCAGCCATGCACACAAAACAAGGCTTTGCAACACACAAAATAGGACAAACAGAACAATGGAAAGATAGGTATGTACATATTTATAATAATAAAGAGGAATAGCACACAGTTGTGCACATGATATGGAGTTTCACTTTTCTTGTCTGATTATTTTGCTAATTGACTATTGTCTTGCTTTGCACCTGAGCATGCGATATCTGTTGCAATGGTTGTCACACATAGGTACATGCATATGTCGTTCGGGATGTAGAACTTCTTGCAACTGCACACTTTATGGTGGTATCCGTGGACAGTTGGCTGTTCACGATATATCGCTGTTCATAATTTGTAGTAATCCAGTCTCTTGTTAACATTGTTTCTGTGGTGTACAAGTCCTCCGATATTCTTGCATTCTTCTCTTCTCTCTCTTGCGGTAGCACTTTCTTCCAGTTGTCGGTGGCTGGTAGAATTGCTTAAGGCAGATGTCCTTGATGAAATATGTCTCCCTCATCAGTTCATACACTAGCTTTGACAGTGCATAGTTAGATAGATCCAGGACCCTTTTCAAAATTCTTGCCTTTATATTCTCGATGCTGCGGAGTTGTTTTATCATGAGGTACTCCCATGCAAATTCCAAGTCATATTTGATGGTTGGCAGTATTTTAGCCTCAAATAATTTCAATGCGTTTCAAGTGACATGGACTGTAAGCCTTGTATTTTGTTCATACTTTTTACAGCTATTATCATCTCCTGTATGTATATTTTGTACATATCACAAACAGAACATTAAGCCATTATCAAGACGGTGAAAGACAAAGAAAGGTTTTATTAGGGGGAAAAATTACATGTAAGACTCTTGAAGACTGAACTGAAGAAACCATTGGCAAAGCGCCTCTCTGCTGAATGTAGAATTGTAGATGGAGAGCAGAAGTTTAAATACTGATGCAAAGTGAAGAAAAGAACTAGAAGAACTTAAAATGTGTATATGGAAAAGAATAGAGAATGTGAAATGGACATAAAAAATTAATGATACTATTTTATAAAGAGTGGATGATAAAGCATCATGAAAGGTGATCAGGAAGAGGAAAGGAAATTAGTTGAAATAATGTTTAGAATTTCATACTATTCAAAACTACGTGTAGTCAGTTTTTCACACTAATTTCCCCAAACATGCATATCATACTAGTTGTGTTTAAGTTTGTGATGTTACCATCATAAAAATTTAATGATCAAATGATTGTTTTTGCACATAATCAGCTTTTGTTGTTTGTTCATGTCCAATTATTGCATTTGATAATATGTCAGTAATGAGCAATAAACAAAACATAACACTTTAGTTAATTGAAGGAAACTAATCATTTCTTCAGACTAGCTGTATATACCAGGAGATCTGTGGTTCAAATCCCGGCTGTGGCATTGAATTTTTCATGTTGACTATCAAAAGCATAACATTTTTATTCGTTTTGTTACACAAATCTCCACAAGCATTAAGGCTGTTCAAAGACCTAATTGTACAGTAGCAACGAAAAACACAAGTTTATAGCTGGTATAGATGTTTCAGTGAAGTCTGTGATAGCACCACAGAGGATGCACAGAATGGTTGGCCAACAACTGTAACAAATGAACCAAGCACTGAATAAGTATGCAGAGTCTCTTTACTATGTATTTATTCCAAGCCACACTGTAACAAAAGAACTATGCACAGACTGTTCGTCCCTTCAGGGATACAGTAAGACAGAAATATGGGCACAGAAAACACTAGGTTTCTTTTCTTTTTCAGTACGGGTAAAAAATTACACTGATTTTAAAAAATTGTAAAACTTACTGCAAAAATTACACAGAGACAACACTGCTGCTTTGGAGCATCCCCCATACTTAACTGCAAACTCTGATGGAGTTACCGTAAATATGACACAGCCATTATGACTTAACAAGATGGCTTTCATCAATGCTTTCAGCCACTTTGCATTTTTTACACCATAAAAAACATATTTGGCTCTATCACTAAAGATAGCATCCCTTCACATAAAAAGAACGTAGAATTGTTCAAGCAGAATGCAATAACTACAACCAAAAAATTCAATGCTTCAGCTGGGAATTGAACCACAAATCTCTCAGTCTCCATCCGGTTGCTTTTAAACATTGAGCTACTATGACCAACATGACACTGTCCTAGTCAGCTGGAAAATTAAGAAAAAGGTTAAGAGCAATTGGATGGAGACCGGGAGATCTGTGGTTCAAATCTCAGCTATGTCATTGAACTTTTCAGTCTGACTATACCTATCTGAACCTTAGACTACAAATGGCTAAGTGTGGAAGAACCATTAATTTCAAACAATTAACTGCTACTAAGTTTATATAGGGAAAACCTTTAGAATTAGGAAAAACCAAAAGAAAAGGTATAATAATTTAAAGAGTTTTAAAATTTTCGTACAAATGTTTGATAAAAAATGATGAAATCCTAAAGATATGTATGAATCAACAAATTAAAATGGGAAGTAGAAAAAGTTGGTGGTCAGAGGTAGAAAAAGCTGTGGAAGAAATAGGAATGGGCAATTTATGGAAACAAGAAAATAGGAATATAGAAGGTTTTTGGAAAATAGAGTGGAGGATATAGAAAGACAAGAAATATGGGAAGGGTTAGAAAAATAGAAAATCATTTAAGATTTACAGGTTAATAAAGAGAGAATGGGGAAGAGAAAGATACGTAGACCAATGTAACAGGCAGGAGAGGGAAGGATTTGCTTGGATTAGAACAGGATCAATGTTCTTAAGGGGACTAAGAAGTAGCAGGGTATAAATATGTGAATTATATGGAGAAACAGAAAGTACAGTTCACATTCTGACAGAGTGCAAAGAGCTAGCAGTATGGAGACAGAAAATAAGGGAGAAGGAATGTGAAAAGATGCAAAACGAGTTGATAGCCATAAAAATGGAAAAATGAAAGTAGAAATAGAAATATGGGGAAGCTGTTTTGAAAAGCTAAAGAAAAATGGATGAGAAAAGTAATGAGTGGAAAAGAAAAAAATGTTGCAACAACAAGGGGAAACAGCAAACTAGAGTAGATGACAGAAGGGTGACTATGCTACTCAGCAATGTTATAAAGCCTGGGAGGCAAAGCATGCTGAGCTTACTAGCTTAAAACTTGGCACCAAGCAATTTATACAACTAGACTAAGAAAATGTATATGTAAAGTACATAAAATATTGTAAATAGCAAGTTGAATTATTAAATTCAATTCATATAGGGAAAACTAAGAGGAACTTGGAAACAATCAAAAAACATTTCAGATGAATAAAACACAATTATCTAGAACAATCAGTAGTTCCTAACCATTCTTGGCAGGAAAATTATGACATCAATACAGAAACAAAATTATTACAACATATAACAAGAAATCC
The DNA here is from genome assembly GCA_030765055.1 of Mantis religiosa. Lineage (NCBI taxonomy): Eukaryota > Metazoa > Arthropoda > Insecta > Mantodea > Mantidae > Mantis > Mantis religiosa. The sequence continues at coordinate 128,600,571 of CM060950.1, forward strand.
AGAATTGCCAACATGGGAACAGATCTTCATCTGGAAGAACAAGGACATAGGTTTCAATGTTGATGCTCCACAGGTTTGATCCGTTGTACTAGTTCTTAGAATTGCCACCAAAGCAGTCTATGAAATGATCAACTTTACCATCCAAGAACAGTCAATGTCTAGTTCATAATGGAGGAAATTAGAACATGGAGCATGTTACGTCAAATTTAAAACATGAGTGTTGTTTTGAGTTATTAATTAGCAAATTCTGTATTTGTAATTTTTTATCAACAACACTATCAACTTCCAGTATTTGAAGACAAAATAATTTGCTTTGGAATGATGCAGGCACCCCCCTCCCACCCATGGTTAAAGTATGGTTGCTGTTTAAGTTTCTACTTTGGCATCTTTAATTCTGGCGTTGGTGTAGCTTGACAAATTTATGGCACTTGTGAGGCACTTTTATGAGTCATGTTCACTTCAGAAGCTGAATGTCTTTCCATTTTGGCAGCTGATTATAGTGTTGGGATATTTTGACACATTTATGACAATACTGCCAAACTTAAACATGCATTGATCACATGTTTCTTAAAAATAGAAAATATTTAGTAAACTTTCACCACAAGAGGGCAAAATCACAGCTTTATGTGAAATTGGAAAGCCTAGATTATAACCTAATTTTGAATATTTTCTAAGGATATAGGGTAACATTTAAAATAAAAATATAGGACTTCTCATAAAGCTAAAATAAAAAAAATAGGTCTTCTAATAAAGCTGGATTATGTGCGTGCAAAAGTCCATCTTAATGGTATTAAATTCAGGTGCCCTCCGCGAAGATTGTTTTGCCAGCTAAGGTCCGATCAGGTTAGGTTAGGTTAGGTTGGGTTGGGTTGGGTTGGGTTATGAATACAACATAAAATAAATTGATCAGTGAGCACAAGAACCCTTCATCACACTGCAGAGTTTCAAAAACAAATATATATTCACAAATAAATTATATTTACCTTAATTGTATCAAGTGGATGGCCTGCAACGACGGTACATACTCCGCCAAATCCACCTGATATGAAATATTTTACAGGGCTTACGTGTTTCTCCGACATCTTTCTCGATTTTCTGATGAATACTTTCTAACTTCCAGAAAACGAAAACGTATGCCCTGTTTCACTCATACAAAACTCACAATGACAACAGACCCATCAGTCTCTCACAACACCATGACATAATCAACTCAATGACAATGAGTCAACTACTTTTTACCCCTCAACAATCTGGACCCTCAACTCTCCATACGTATCAGTGTGACACAATCACACAACTCCCATTTTTTCTTTTAATCTATGCATTAGCCACAGGCATTAGCAGACTACACATACACATGCAGGAAGACAACCACGGAGAATTAAAGTTCCTAATTATACCCAATTGAGTAATGTTGGCGCACCGTCTTGTTGCTCAATCAACAGTAAATCAGCCTGACATGATGTAAAACGTAACTGCAATATTAACATCAAATTTAAGAGCCCTTTTTAGGCTTCACATAACAATAAATAAATAAATAAACAAATAAATGAATAAATAAATAGGTAAATAAACAGACAGATGCATAGATGGATAGATGGACGGACAGAGGGATGGATAGATAAATAAATATACATATTAATAAATACACATATATACATGCACATATACATACATAAATACACAAACACACAAATAAATACATAAATAGAAGCATAAATACATTAATAAATAAATAGATAAACAGATAAATAGATAGACAGATAAACAGTTATAATAATAATAATAATAATAATAATAATAATAATAATAATAATAATAATAATAATAATAATAATAATAATAATAATAATAATAATAATAATAATAATAATAATAATAATAATAATAATAATAATAATAATAATAATAATAATAATAATAATAATAATAATAATAATAATAATAATAATAATAATAATAATAATAATAATAATAATAATAATAATAATAATAATAATAATAATAATAATAATAATAATAATAATAATAATAATAATAATAATAATAATAATAATAATAATAATAATAATAATAATAATAATAATAATAATAATAATAATAATAATAATAATAATAATAATAATAATAATAATAATAATAATAATAATAATAATAATAATAATAATAATAATAATAATAATAATAATAATAATAATAATAATAATAATAATAATAATAATAATAATAATAATAATAATAATAATAATAATAATAATAATAATAATAATAATAATAATAATAATAATAATAATAATAATAATAATAATAATAATAATAAACAGGACTATGGGTATCACAAAGAGATATAAAATACATGCGGCAAACGAGGGTAGGTGTAGAGCGACTACAGTGGTAACAAATACACATATGGACGTCATACTCATAACAAAATTAACGGACAAAGATACCGTAGTAGCAGAAATTATCTACAGAAATACAAAATTCTACCCAGCAAACATGTACCTGAACGGTTAAGGTAAACTAGAAAACGACCCGAGAAGAATCAACAAAATATTACAATATACCTCTGGAAATTGCCTACTTATTAGAATGGGTAGCAACTCCAGAACCGCTACATGGCATGACACAATCACCAATGAAAGGGGAAAAGAAATGCAAGAATTCTTAGTAACAAAACAATTGTACACATAATGAAGACAGCGAAATAACCACCTTCCAAAGTAGTCCAGGGAAAAGTAATGTGAACCTGACTATAAGCAATAACAATCTCCTTAGGCAAATAAAGAATTGGAAGATAAGTGAAGAAGAGAGTTGCTCCGAACATAGAATATTGCAGTTCTTAATAGGGCAAAGCGAGTGGAACAAAGAACAACTAAAAAGCCAATACAGAAATATAAAATATATAACGAAGGAAGAAGACTGCAAAAAATATCAAGAAACAGTACTGTACGAGGAGGCAAGACAGTTCTGCGAAACAGAAAAAAGAAAATAACATTAAGATCTAGACAGGCAACTATCCAGACAAATACAAAACTCAGTGAACATAGAGGAGGTAATAAATAAATTCAGTGCAACCCAAACGACAGCATATATGAAGGTCTTCAAAGTTAGCAGTACATTCACTAAAACAGCCAACCAAAACATAAATCAGTTCCATGGTGGAATGACGACCTTACAATAGTGAGGAAAAAGGTGAATGCCTTCAGAAGAAAATGCCAGAGAACACAGAAAAATAATGATCTCCGAGAACAACGGAAAAACTCTACTTCGAAGAGAAAAGTAAATATCAAGAAACACTAAAAAATACTCAAGGATTATATCGTGGAAACAATACTGCAATAACACCACTTCAAAGCCCTGAATATAGTGTACAAGACAGCGTCACGGAAAAGAAAAGACAGCTAAATGATAACAACTCTCATAAACAAAGAGGAAAGGAATACAAGAGACCTAAAAGAAACATTGGAGTATAACTCAACTATATCATTCCAAAAGACAAGGAACCGGAAGATACAGAACACCACAAACAAATAAAGCCAAAAATAGAAGAACCAGTGAATACAACAGACGATAGACGATTTACAGAAGAAGAAGTTAAATCAACTATCAAAAATATGGATCACAAGGAAACGCCGGGAGAAGATGGAATAACCAGTAAAATACTGATGTGGACAATCGAATGCCTCCCTCAAATAGATATTTCCCAAAGAAATGGAAAAAGGCCAGAATAATACCAATCACCATACCAGGAAAGGAGACGCTCATAGATCCATCCAAGTTCAGACCTATAAGCCTATTAAACGTAAGAGGGGAGGTCCTAGAGAAGCTACTCATAAGTACAATCAACCACCACCTCTATACGAATTACTAAATGAAAATCAATATGGCTTCAGGCCCCCCAAAAGCACCACCGATGCCAATAACGGTTAAAGAAGTTATAAATAAAGCGTTTAGCAATGGACAAATTACAGGGCTCATTAGCCTGGACGTAAAAAGATCCTTCGACTCAGCGTGGTGGCCAAGCGTCATAAAGGCCCTAAAAGATTTCAAATGCCCTAGAAACCTGTAAAACTTCTCCAAGAGCTATTTTAAAGACAGAGTGGCCTTCATCAACTCTAACAACATCCAAGTCGAAAAGAACAGTCAACAAAGGTTGCCCTCAAGGGTCATGCAGTGGACCGGGGTACTGGAATATAAAGCACAACAGTTTACTAAACCTGGAATATAAAAAGAATACAAAGGCCATGGCATTTGCAGACAACCTATTAATTGCAACGAAAGCAAGTCAAAAGTGATATTAATATCAAGCAGACGGAAAAAGAGAAACACAGTAGACATCTACATGAATGGGAAATAACTGGACAAGTAGAAAAAATGGAATACTTAGGCATAACCATGGACAGCCGATTCACGTTCAACGACCACATAAACAAAGTCAGCGAAAATGCATTAAATTAATCAATGCGCTTCCTAAATCGGCAAGTATAGGTTGGGGTTTAAAACACCAGACTCTATAAATAATATATAAAGGGGCCATACTGTCAATTCTACTATACGCTGCAAGAGTTTGGATAGAATCATTAGAAAAGAAAGAGTTAAGAGTCCAAAAACTAAGGCTCACAAGGATGACAAAAGCATATTGGACAATTTCCCATGAAGCACTCTGCATAATCACGGGAACAATACCCATAGACTTAATGGCAAGAAAGGTGGCTGAACTATATAACATAAAAACAGGAAAAACCTACACTGAATACCAAATAGATCGCCCGGAAACCCCAAAGAATTTGACTTCCAAGCCACAAGAGATCCAAAAATAGGAAACAATGTAATTGCAACGTGGCAAATATATACAGATGGAAGCAAAAGTGAAGTAGGGGTGAGAGCAGGAGTAGCCATATACAGACAAAACCAGCTGGTAAATCAACAAAAATATAAACTCAATGATAGACGCTCAAATAATCAGGCAGAGCAACTTGCAATCGCAAAAGCACTGGACTCATTAGAAACGACGGTGACTGAAGATACAGATAACGAAACAGTAACCATACACACAGACAGCAGAATGATTGCAATGATCACAATCACCTAACAGAGAAAATACGAAAAAATACAGCAATACTCAGAGCAAAGATTGGAAAATACAATTCAAATGTGTAAGGGCTCACATCGGAATAGAAGGTAATGAGCTGGCTGACAAACTGGCAAAGAATGCAGCAAAAACTAATGAAATACACTACAACAACCTACCACTCACAACAGCAAAACAAATCCTTCGGAAATCAACGAAAAACAAATGGCAGCAGAAATGGTAACAGAGTACAAAAGGCACAATCACAAAGGAATTCTTCTCAACAGTGGAAAGCAGACTGACAAACAAGTTCTACCTAATACCAAACATAACAACAATACTTACAGGACACGGAAACATCAACACACATCTCCATCTCCACACACTCAAGATTACCAGCATGTGTTCATGCAGGAGAGGACCGCAAACGGTGGATCACCTAATATCTGAGTGCAGTGTGGTGAATAGTGCAAGAGAAACTCTTAACAATTAGTGTTCTTAAACAGATAACTGGCCAATTCACAAGCCCATCCTAATTACAATATATTGTGACATTGTGGGTTCGTAGAATTAAAAGGCCGAATTGCAGAAATTAAAAATCTCCTTTACTTCAGTAGAGATACACTGTTCAATTCTCACATAACAACATTACATCACATAACAAACTTCCAAGGTCGATTGCAATAACAAAACATGATAGCTGATTACATTAGCTCTCGTTACCACACTATTGTTACACAACTAACTCATCACTAGCCATGACTTCTTTTTATACACCTATTCATGAATTCCAGACTTTCTGTACAATCACTAGATTTTTTATGGAATCAACAAGGCATCTAATGACGTAATCCGAGTTTCTATCACCTTCTGGAAACGCCTGGGCCGGCAAGTCTTTTATCTCACCTATCTGCGTTGCCGGCTATCTATTTACACTAAACGCGCTATCGTTAACTGCTTAGCAAGGCTCATTATTACCATGAAACTTTATCCGCCGACTGTTTTCTTATTTGTGCCGAAACTTTTATGCTTGTTGCCGTGACACTGCTCCCTTCTCAAGGCTGGTCGTCACGAACAGCACCATCGTAGTGGGTCAGACGATCCAAGTGTACCACCAGCACCTTCCCTCGGGGCACCTTCTGGATGCGGTAGACCACGTAGTTAATCCTCTTCACCACCGGGTACGGTCCTTGCCATGGTTGCTGTAGTTTCAGGCATCGCCCCTTGGTCCGGGTAGGACGGTACAACCAGACTAGGTCACCCTGCTGGAACCCTTGGCTGTTGGCTTGACTGTCGTGTCGGGTCTTCATGCGGTCGCTCGCCTTCTGGATGTTCTGACGAGCCATTTCAAGCATGTCGTGGACATGGTCCACTAGGTTCTCCACATACTCAGTTGCTGGCTTTTTTGCGTCCGGAGGGGCTTCCAAAAGCCAGATCACAAGGAAGGTGTAACTCTCGGCCGAACATTAAGCTGGCTGGGGTCATCCCAGTGGTGTCGTGTGTAGACGAGTGGTAGGCCAGCAAGAACAGTGGCACCTTGACATCCCAGTCTCGCTGATGGCTGGCCACGACCTTCCTCAGGTGCTCTTCTAAGGTATTGATGTATCTCTCCACCATACCGTCCGACTGTGGATGTAGGGATGTGGTGCGGGTCTTGTTTACCCCAAGTCTTTCTAGTGCCTCCTTCATCAGGTTGGATTCAAAATTGGTGCCCTGGTCGCTGTGGAGCTCTAACGGACCCCAAATCGACAGAACACTTGCTCCACAAGGCAGTCCGTGATTGTCTTCGTCTCCTGGTTTGGGATGGCATACACCTCCGGCCACTTGGTGAAGTAGTCCACGACTACCATCAGGTACTTGTTGCCTAGGTCGGACACTGGGAATGGTCCAGCTATGTAGACTGCGATCCTTTCGAATGGTGCTCCGACGTTGTACTGCTGAATGCAACCCGGGCTCCTAGTCTGTGGTCCACGACTCGCCGCACACACATGACATTGACGATACCATCTCTCAGCGTCTGCTCGGAGCCTCAGCCAGTAGTAGCGCTGTCGCAGTTTGTCAATCGTTCGGTTTGCTCCCAGGTGTCCTCCTGAAGTACCGGCGTGCACTTCCTCCAAGACTTCCGGGACCCTACTTCGGGGAAGTACCAACTGCTCCCTCTGCGTCTTCCCATCAGGTGATTCCCATACCCGGAACAGCTCGCCCCCTCTTGCTTTCAATGATTCCCATTGGGCCCAGTACGACTTGTATGTAGGTGGCGCTCTCCGGTGTGATGTCCTCCCAGGTTGGTCTTGTCGCTGCCTTCACTTCTCTCAAGTGCTGCGTCCGCCAGCTGCTCCGTCCTCAGGCCTGCGCTATCCCAGCCATTCGCAGGTACTGCCGTGACTACTGGGACTGCTGCGGCATGCTCCTTCTCTTCCACTCTTGTGCATTGGCCGCACTCTTCTGGGCATTGTCTTCGAGACATGGCGTCTGCGTTACCGTGGCTCTTCCCTCTACGATGAGGTGAAGTCGTACTTCTGCAGCCTTTGGACACAACGTGCTGTCTGGCCTTCCAGGTTTTTAAAGCTCAATAGCCAGGTTAGAGCGGAGTGGTCTGTCCTCAGGTGGAATGGCTAACCGTACAGGTACTTTTGGAAGTGCTCCACTGTCTTTACTACCGGCTGTAATTCTCGCCGGGTGACGCAGTAGTTCTTCTCTGCCTTGGATAGCGTCTTGCTGTACTAGGCTATCACCCGCCCGTGGCCGTCCTGAACTTGCGATAGGACGCCTCCAATGCAATGGTCGCTGGCGTCGGTGTCTACAATGAAAGCGCCGCCTGGTTGTGGAAATCCCAAAATTGGAGCACTGCTCAGTGTCTTCTTCAGGGGTTGGAAAGCGTGTTCTGCGTCCTCCGTCCACACATAGGGTCGCTGTTCCTCTGTCAGGCGGGTAAGAGGTTTAGCGATGTTGGAGAACCCCTTTATGAAACGGCGGTAATAACTGCACAGCCCCAGGAAACTGCGCAACTCTCGCTTATCCTTTGGTCGAGGCCAATTTCTTACGGCCTGTGTCTTCTTCGGGTCTGTGGCCACTCCGGTTGGTGAGAGTATGTGGCTCAATAGTTCGTTCACTTCCTTACGTAAGAGCTGGCACTTCTTTGCGTTCAGCTTCGAGTTAGTTGCCTGCAGTCTCTGTAACTCCTTGCTCAGGTTGTCCAGATGGTTTTCGAACGTCTTGCCGACGATGATGATTTCGTTCAAGTATAGAAGGCATGCGTCGTATGTCAATTCTCTCATTACTGACTCCATGAGTCGTTGAAACGTAGCTGGCGTGTTGCAGAGGCCAAAGGGCATAACTGTGAACAGCCAAAGCCCTTGGCCTGTCAAGAATGCAGTCTTCTCCTTTTCTCTCGGGTCTACAGCCACCTGCCAGTAACCCGACTTCAGGTCCAAGGTCGAGAACCATTGTGCACCAGCTAGCGTGTCCAGGGTGTCGTCAATCCGGGGTAAGGGGAAGCAGTCATTCCGGGTGACAGCGTTTAGCTTCCTGTAGTCCACGCAAAAGTGTAGCTCGCCGTTCTTCTTCGTCACCAGAACTACAGGGGAACACCAAGGGCTGTCAGACTCTTCAATCACTCCCCTAGATTTCATGTCGTCTACCATATCCCGTACCGCCGCTTGATTCGTCAACGGAACGCGTCTAGGTGATTGCCGAATAGGCCGGGCGTCTCCGGTGTCGATGCAGTGAAGCACTTTATCCGTGCGGCCGTAGTCACTGTCGCCTTGGCTGAAGACGCGCTGGTAACGCCTCAGTAGTTGTCGAACTTTCTCCAGCTGTTCTGCGGTCAGGGGGTCGGCCGCCCTCCCCAATAAGCCTTCCAGCGGGGGCCCCAGATGTTGCGTCGGCACCGGCTCCTGTGTTTTGTCGATAGCTATCACGCTGACCACGGGCTCGCACGTGCGCAGTTCCGTTCTGGCCTGGACGCCGTGATCAGTGTCTGCCAGGTTGATCAGCCTCACTGGCACCTCCTCTCGGCACGGCAATAATGTCCTGGCTACACAGAGTCCATGCACAGGCGTCATCTGGTCCAGCATCATGTTCTTCGTCCGCTGACCTTCCAGTCGCGCCGTCACCACCACCTCGCTGCTCGCGGGGACCACCACGTCTTCCTTCAAGATGACCCTGCAGATTCCAAGACGCTCTTTGGGTTGCCGGAGTATCGCCTCTTCTCCATTGAGACGCAGGACCTTCCTGCCGACGTCAACCGTCACCACGTGGCTCCTGAGGGCATCCAATCCCAGTATCACCTCCTCAGCCAGCTTCGCGACGAACACCCACAGACGTACGGCACTCCGTCCCAAGGTCAACTTCAATAGGGCCTCCTTCTCCACAGGCAAGGTGTCACCCGTTGCCGTCACAAGCTGGTATGATCTGCTCGGCTTCCTTGTTGGCAAACCTTTCGCCACATCAGGTCTGATGATGGTGACGGCCGCCCCAGTGTCTACCAGCAGGCGGCACGGCTTTCCTCCCACCCAACCGTCCGCGACGAGGCTGTCATCCATACGCCGGCTGACGGCCCGCAGTGTTACTCAAGGGAATGGTGGTGATGGCGCCGACGTGCCCCTCTCCACGACGGCCCTTACTCGTTTACCGGCTGCTCTTCCTGGTGTGGGCAGTCTCTCTCCAGGTGTCCGGGCTGTCCACACCCCCAACACAGGCCACTAGGTCTTCGCCGGCGTCCCTCGGTTGGTCTTCTGTCTCCGGTGTAGCGGACACTCCTCGTTCTCGAGGTCGGGATAGCTGTTACCTTGGCCGCCTCCATCCTTAATGCTGCCGTTAGCGCTTCGTGGATAGTTTTATAATCGCCGAGCATTAGGCGCTGACGAATCTCCGTGTCTCGTTCCCCGTCAACGAATGTGTAGGCATCTTCCCGGGATACGAACTCTGGTGGGAGGTTGACTAGGGCCTTGCTAGCCAGTTGCTCAACTGCCAGGGCGAACTCCTTCAGCGTATACCCTGGCTGCTGTGACCTTGCCTTTAGCTGGCTGCGGTACGCTGCGGCTAAGCGGTGGTTTCCAAGACGATTCTCCAGGGCCTCCCAGATGTCCTTGGGCACTTCCGCGGCCCATCCCTGGAGGCTGGCTGTTAACTGTGTGGCCGCTTCCTCTGGTGACCATTTGTTGTGCTTGGCCACTACGTCGAACTGGCGGTGGAATACTTCGAAAGTTGTCGCGTCTTTGTATTTAGGATGCTTGACGCGCGCCGATGTTGAGTCACGTCCCGGCTCGTGGGCCATCCAGTCATTCAACCTCCTGCCGACGATGTCCTCTACCATGGCGTTCAGGGACTTTGTGTTGCTGTCGGCCTTTCCCTCCAGGTCGTTAATGCGGCTCACCAGGTCTTCGACGCGTTCGTCCACTTGACCCATCCGCTTGCCCAGCTCCGTGACGTCCTCCTTCACGCCGGCCAGCTGTTCCTCAAATTTAGCGGCGAGGGCCTCGTTCGCAGCCCTCATTTCTCTGGCCAGGCTGTCGTTCGCCGCTTTCATATCTGTGGTTAATTCGGCCTTCATTGTAGCCATCGTCGCGGCCAGGTTTTTATTTTCCGTTTCCGTCTTTGCGGCGAGGGTGTCATTTGCCGTCTTCATTTCTTCCATTTTCTCAGAGATGTTGTCGTTAGCCGTCTTCATTTGTTTCAGTTCTGCGGCCAGGTTGTTATTTGCCGCTTGTTTTCTCAGCGAAGTTGTCATTCGCCGTCTTCATTTCCGAGGTGAGTTCGGCCTTCATTTCCATCATCTTCTCCAGAATATTTTCCAATGCAGCCTCCAATGCAATGCCGTGACAATATTTAAAATCATTCACAAAATTTGTAAACTCTATAAGGCCGCGCCGTGGCTCAGTGGTTAGACCGCTTGGCTCTCACCAAGGCGGCCCGGGTTCGATCCCAGTCTACCGCAAAGTGAGATTTGTGGTGGACAACACGGCGCTGGGGCGGGTTTTCTCCGGGATCTCCGGTTTCCCCGCCACCGGTGGTTTCCCCCGCCATTCCACCGGTGCTCCAACTTCATCTCATGTATCATCAGTGTCATCGCCTGCGGTGCCGTATGTAGTAAAAGCGGGCGTTAAACACTACACATTTCATGTACACTCTATAGACTTTCAAGTACTGAAAGGGATTATTGTGTAACACAAGCAACATACTAACAGGTTCAAAACAAAACTGAAAAAAGCAAAGTAAGTGTTTTGAGAATGTAACAAAGAACATAACAGAACTAATATATACAGAAATCACAAAAAGAGTGAAATGCATGCAGTACTACATAAGTAGTGGAGCATGTAGAGAGTAGAAGGAAAAAATAAAGAATTAAATAATAATAATAATAATAATAATAATAATAATAATAATAATAATAATAATAATAATAATAATAATAATAATAATAATAATAATAATAATAATAATAATAATAATAATAATAATAATAATAATAATAATAATAATAATAATAATAATAATAATAATAATAATAATAATAATAATAATAATAATAATAATAATAATAATAATAATAGGTAAGCACATTTGCATATACATAGACGACAATTTAATTAGGGAGGAAGAAATAGATGAGTTTGCTGAGGTACTTCCAATATTAATAAAAGAAGAAGTGTACTGGTATTAACAAAGTTTTAATATTTTGCGTCCCGTTGCGTCCACATCGACAGCTTTTAAATCCAAATATGCCATATGTTTTGAGTTTTATAGCATTAGGAATAATTCGGATAACACACAATGGCATTCATTAGTATATTTTCCAACGTCTTTTTATTGTATCTTTTAAAAGATAGAACAACAGAATATAGAAAGAAAGCCTCCCCCACCCAAAAAATTATTTGATTACTTTACTATCTGGTATAATTAGCATTGCGCTATTGTGAACAATGTAAGCTCTTCTGAAGCAATTAGACTTTGTTGGTTTCTTCCATTTAAGAAGCTTCATAAAGAGAAAACTGTGTAACGCTTTTACTAACTGGGCATATGAAGGACATGATTACATCAGCATATTTGTTCGAGATGGGATCAGCAAACAAACTTGAGAGTTCATTTGCCTCTGCATGATGACTAACAAGTTGTTGGGTAGAGCGGGGTCGAAGTTCAATTTCTTTAATTCAGAATAATTGTCAGTGTCAATTATATAACAAACTGAAAACCAAAATATTATCAGTTTCCAATTAAATTATTCATCTAGCAATTTTAACAAGACATTTGGCCATTTAGAGTTCATGAAGCAAAGAGATGCCAAGATGGATTATAACTAAAATAAATTTAGCAACATTGAGGTTTTCAAGCTCATAATCGTCGCCGATGCGTCGGATTTTTATCATGCAGATTGCATGCGTTCCTGTGTGTACCCACCAGTAAATCTGCCGCTAGACACAAATGCTGTCGTCCTGAGATAGGATCAAACCTACAACCTTGGGCACAGAAAGCTAACTATGGGGGTCCTGAGCGACATAACTATCTTGTTCCATGAAGTGTGCGGATAGACATTTATGCTAGCAGAATGCAGAAATTTGTATACGTTTTATAACGTGCTGTTTAAAGATTTAGTACTATTTATAATTAACGTTAGAAATAATTTTCCATTTTTAGTAAGCACGCTTTATGAAACTTACAAATAGAATTTTCTTTACTTTAAACTCCATAAATTCAAGGAGTGTAACGGGATTATATTTTCGTTCATCTTCAACTAATAAGAAGCAAGCCAACTATTTGTAAGATCCAAGTCGAGTTTTAATCTACTGAGAGTCGTGAGATCTTTTCTCATGTGTGGATGCGGATTTTTGGTAAAAATAAAATTTAGATGAGTCCAATCTGGTAATATATTATTTAATTATATAATATAAACTATGATTCACTCTTATCTATTATAAATATTGAATAATACTTTTTGAATCTTATTAATTTTCCTTCACAATTACAATCATCGTAACATCTTTCCTCGTTCTCAAGCAAGACACAAGATTCTAACACTTTTCTAGATTATTGATTTTCTTGTCCCCATAGCAATTCCCACCTTATTTTGTGATTGGCCGATTCACTGACACGTCATCACACCACGTCACACCACGTCACACCACTACTTCGGCCAATCACACAACTACATACATTTTTATATATATTTACAATTCCCACGAACATAAAAATACTGTTACAAATGCCCCTCTTCGAAATATATGGAAAATAACCAAATAAAGGAATTAACAATCTGTTTCCATATATTTCGAAGAATGGCCCCAATTAACAATTTCGTTTACAACAATGAACTGTAACATAAATATAACATACATAAAACACAACAATAAATGAACATTAATTAAAATACAACAATATATTGACATTTAACAATAATATACATGTTTTATTATTTAACTATTTTAACAATAAGTACTCCGTTGATTACAAATCTCTTGTATCCACACTTGCTTCTAGAAATGCTTGTCTTATAGCTATGGGTAAAGGTCGGCTTTTATGTGTATAGGGAGCAGTATCATTCACTTTAAATGTGTGTGTGTATTTGTTACACAGTCCAGGTTTTGAACTAAAGGCTTTTCTATTCTTTAATATACACAATTTCAACTGTTCTTTTCTGGCTTGGTCTAAATTGTATGTGTTTTCTAACTTTACTTGTAATATTCTCTGGAATTCTATTTCTTCTTCCACTTGGCTTCCGCCGTTCTTATCTTGTATTGTATATAATTGGCAACAATGCTTTTCAAGGTCAGTTACATTATTTTGCAATCCATCAATAATTAAATTCTTCCCACAATTTTCATTTTCATCGTATTCAATATTACCATTTTCTTGCAAAAGTATATCTTCCACAAAAAACCTTTCATTATTTATATTATCCCTGTTCTCTTCTTTTCTTCCATCTTCTTCCAATAATTTTATTACTAATAAATCATTTTCTGTCTTAACCTTCATTTCATGCATTTCGAAATTCAATACACTTTGCCATTCATATAATAAATCATTACCCACAATTACATCTCTTGCCAAATGTGGAATTACCAACGCAATGAAATTGAAATTCCATTCACCTATTCGCCCCTTAATTAATACTTGATATTTAATCCTATCCTTTTTCTTCCCAATTGCAGTACTGCAGTAAACGTTACACACATTTAAATATTCCACTTTATAGTTAGCTAACAGATTTTTAAACAATTCCTCACTTATCACAGTAGAACTGGCTCCAGTATCAATCAAGGCTGTATATTCTTTATCCCATAGGTAAATAATTATCTGAGGTGGGTTAACTAATTCCTTATTTTTCTGCAAGAGAGAGAGCTTATTTCCGTTATCTTCAACTTTCAATTCGCCCTGTGTCATCCTCACCGAACCACTTTCCAGAGCACAAAATGATTTGGTTTTTAGTTTTCCATCTCCCTCTGATTATTACTTTCATTGTTGGTTAGGTTGGTGCTATCGTTTATACTCACATCATTCTCTGTGCTTTGTGTATTTTCGACTCTTTCATTTTGATTACTTCTTTCAAATCTCACACCCCTAAAATCTCTTTGATTTGCACTAAATAAACTAGTACCTCTACCCCTATTAAAGTTACTTATTCGCTGATTATTTCCTCGATAAAATCTTACATGGTTTATGTGATCATTTCTTCCAATTCTCGTCGACTGATTGTTATGATAATTCCTTTGCACATTATTTTGAACTCCCTTTCCTGTTCCGGGAATTACAGATTCATAAGTTCGTCTAGGATCATAACCTCTTCCTTCAAATCTTTGATTTCTCACGGGTGCCCCGCCCCAATTTAAACTCGTCCTATTATTCCTATTATTTGTAGGTTGTGATTCCTGTCGATTTCTTCCTCGCTCAATATGGACGTTATTATAGTTACCATCACAGGATGTAGTATCATTAATGAGGTTATGTGCTTCAAATTCGGATAATAATTCAATCATATCAGAGAAATCGATAGGCTTAGCCACAATTAAATGATTTCTGATATGTGGTGGATAATGACGTATTAGCATGTTGACAATTTCTGTCTCAGAAATTTCGGGATTGATCAACTTACTTTTGTTTGCTAATTTTAAGAAATATTCAGTCATAGAAATCCCTTTTTTAAACTCAAACCTACCCGTTGCTAACTCAACTTTTATTCTTCTTTGTCTCTCAGGTCCCCAAAATCTATTTATAAACAGATTTCTGAAAGTACTGTATGTTTCATGTGAAGCCAAAGTTAACCTTAACCACTCAAGAGCATTTTTCTTCAAACAGCGTTTTACTATTACCATCCGAAATTCATTGGGAATTCTCTTAATACGGAAATATTCTTCCAATTCCCTAAGAAAGACTTTTGGATTATCACCTGATTCCTCATCAAAACTTGGTGGACTAATATCATTCAGTGAATAATGTACACATTCATTTTGACCTAGACTGTGGAGTTGTGTGTGTGAGGACATGTTCTGTGTGTTTCTGTGATAATTAATATCATTATCTGGACTCACAAAATCACTACATTCACTTACTACATCACCAGACTTCTGATGATTGCTTAATTCACCTGGTAAGTCACAATCGTTTATATTTGTAATTCTAGACATTTCTTTCCCGTTATTTACTTTTCTAGCCTGTAATGCAATTACAACTTGTGTCAATTTTCCTAAGTTATCCTTTTCTTTTTCAAAATGTTCTTTTACCTCTTTAATTTGCAAAATTACTTCTTCTTTTGCTTTACTTATCTCATCAATTTGTAACTTTATTTCCTCTTGGTGTATCTTACTTTCATCATGTTGTAATTGTATTTCAGAACAAATTACATTGATTCTTTGTTCTACTTTATCTCCTAATTCTTCTCTTTGTTTTTGTGTTATTTCTGCCTGTTGTATCCTAAATGTTTCTAACTCTTTGTTTAATTCCATTCTTATTTCTTGTTTCACAATGTCCTGACCTAACCTAGTTTCCTGTATTATCTCTCTCAACTCATTGACTTCCTTTCTATTCTCATCCTTATTAATCTCTATGATCTGCATGAGCCTTTCCATATTATCCCTACACTCTTTTCTCCCTTCTCTAATCTCCTGTGAAATTTCAGATTTTAATACCTGTTTTAACTTCTGTAATAAATTAATTTCTAAGTTACTCACATTTTGTGCTAGTTCCTGTCTTACTCCTACATCTAAATCATTCATTTTCTTAGTTAAATCATTTACATTTTGTTCTATTTTAGAATCTAAATTACTCATTTCTGATTTTACATCTTTCATTCTAGAATCTAAATTACTCATTTCAGATTTAACATCTCCTATTTCTGATTTTAAATCATTTGCATTTTGTTCTATTTTAGAATCTAAATTACTCATTTCTGATTTTAAATCATTTGCATTTTGTTCTATTTTAGAATCTAAATTACTCATTTCTGATTTTAAATCATTTGCATTTTGTTCTATTTTAGAATCTAAATTACTTAACATTCTTGTTATTCTTTCCAACATTGACTCATTATCTATGCTTAATCTTGCATCCTCCCTATTCATTCCTACACTATCAGTAACTTCTCCTTCCACTATTATTTCTTTTCTACTCGCCATCTTTTTAACTATTTTCTGATTTCTTAACAACATAAATCTACTACTACTACTATTTTTTTTTTTTTCACTCACTTAAACCAGTTCTCGTTTTCTTCTTTCTTCTCTCTTCTTTCTTCTTTCCTTTTAAATTCCCACGGAGCTGTACGATGCTTTAATCTCCTCTTCTTTATCCTATTCGAGCCCCACGTTGCTGCGCCATTTGTAACGGGATTTAATTTCCGTTCATCATTATGGCGGTAGGTATAATACTTTCTTTCACTCCAGAATCATGATTTTCCATCGCTCTTTCTATGCTAGTCGCCATGTTTCTCCCATAAGACAGCACTAACGGCGCAGTTACTCGAATATAGTTAATTTAATCAATTTTTTTTTTCTTCTATCAAAAGTAATACTGGCTAGCGCCAAATGATAGATTCACAGATTAAGACAAAATGATATATAATTTTCTTGGAGATTTTATAATCATCGTAACATCTTAAGTCAACTTCCTCGTTCTCCAGCAAGACACAAGATTCTAACACTTTTCTAGATTATTGATTTTCTTGTCCCCATAGCAATTCCCACCTTATTTTGTGATTGGCCGATTCACTGACACGTCATCACACCACGTCACACCACGTCACACCACTACTTCGGCCAATCACACAACTACATACATTTTTATATATATTTACAATTCCCACGAACATAAAAATACTGTTACAGGAGTAATAGTAACCGTAGATGATCAAATAGTTTAGTATTTCCTATAGTTTAGTATTTCACATTTTTCACCCACAAATGTAAACAGTATCGGCTTATCGCTGAAATATTGGCCATCTCTGTAATCTTTCATTCAAGTGTGTGTACGATGGTATAAGAGCAAATGTTTCAGGGAGGCACAGAGACAGAATTGTGAAATGCACACGTACAAAGAGAGAGACAGACATTCAGTCGGTCGGTCGGTCGGTCGGTCGGTCGGTTAGACAGCCTGACAGAGAGATCGCCCAGAGGAAGTTAATCACCAAATTCTCTATGTATAGCCTAATAATAATTTTAGTAACACATCGGGGCGGTTCTTCCTTGATGCGTTTGAATCGCCGAGTCAACTAATTTTTTAATAACTTACATGGTTCTGTTTTATGTCCTAGAATTTAATTTTCCTTTATAAAAGTTCTCCAAAATATATTTTGTACGCTCTCTTGACGTCCGCGCGTCGATAATGCAGCTAGCTTACTTCCCGTCTAGTGGTTCGTTATTAAAAGACCAAGGTGGCGAAGGTGTGGGTGAGGTGCGGATGCTGGAGGCAGAATGCATTGCTGGTTACCATGGCTACGGATTCGGTTCATAGAAACCGTATATTCCGCACCAGATCGTGTTGGCAACACAATACATGACTTTCTTTCTACTTTTTCGTTTATTTGAAAACTAATTTGTTGGTAGAAGTGGTAACCCGTTTGAAGTGAGCCCCGCGTGTCATGTGCTACAGTTTATCAGTTTTGAATCCTGAGTAAAAACGTAATTTTTTATGTGATCAATGATTATTGTCTGATATGTGAAGTGTTCAATTTTTCACATTTAAGGGATTTACAATGAATCCAACACACGACTTGGTGTGTTCCATTCTCCAAACAGCCGTTTTTTTAATGGAAAAGTGATGACAAATGCGACGTGGTAGGTAGGCCAACACCAGTGCTATGTTTAGAAACATTTTTGAGTGGAGAATGTTCAAAATACAGCAGGACATTTAAGACTCGTTGGTATAAGGAACATAACTATGTCGAATTGAAGGAGCTGGGAAAAAACACAAAAAAATTTGCAGATGCTCTTCGGGAAAGCTTACGTCTATATATTGTAAACTACAACGAGAACGTTAAGCTTAAAAGGCTTTTCATGCACTTTTCCATTAGAGAAGTAGACAAGAAATGACATTTCTTGGACATAATGAAAGCGAGGACTCTTTAAATAAAGGTAATTTTAAGGAACTTTTGGATCCATATTAAGAGGGAATACCCATCGACATTCAAAACCACTCTTCCAGCATAAAATCCGTTTATGCGATGCTGATTTTGCGAATTTAGGTTAGCCAATTCTCCGAGTCACCTAATCAATTCGCCCAGAGCCACGCCTGTGGCATATTTGCTCACTGAGATGCTCATAAGACACCTTAATGGCCACTGTTTAATTTTCTTATGAAGTAAATTGAGCGGTTGGGCACATTTCCGTAGAGAAATGGGTAGGGGGAGTATGAATATACACGGATCAGCCCCCAAACCGGGGTTGAAAACCGCACGTATGCCACCTTCCTCCCTCCGTCCCTTTCTCTCTCCCTCCCTTCCTCCCTTCTTCTCTCCCTCCCCCTTCCTTCCTTCCTTCCTTTCTCCCTTCCTCCCTCTTTCCCTCCCTTCCTCCTTTCCAGTATCCCTTCCTTCCTCCCTTTCTTCCTTCCTCGCTTTCTTCCTTCGTCCCTTTCTTCCTTCCTTCCTTTCTCCCTTCCTTCCTTCCTTCCTTTCTCCCTTCCTTCCTCCCTTCCACCCTTCCTTCCCTCCTCCCTTCCTCCCTATCTCCCTCCCTCCTTCCTCCCTATCTCCCTTCCTCCCTCCTTCCTTCGTTCCTCCCTTCCTTTCCTTTTCCCTTCCTTCCTGCATCTCTTCCTCCCTTCCCCCTTCTTCCCTCCCTCCCTCCCTCCCACCCTTCCTCTCTCAATGGAGGAAGCTTCTGTTTCATCTAATTAATTGACGACATTTTTAATGTCCTTTAAGTGCTCGGCAGCAGACAGCCAAGTTCCCCAGCGCGTAAGAATCGGCTGAAGTGGAAGAAGGGTAGCCGGTACTTTCTCTTTAACAGTTGTATACGCGCTTTTACGAAAACCTTCACCGAAGAGCTTCGGAGGAGCAAGATTTGAACACCTTTTCCTTATTGAGATGAATGTCATTTACGGGTGCATTTCACTTGTTTTATTAATTTACTCTCGAATATGGCCCTCCAAATTATCTCTGAAAATTCGAAAATAACATTCTTCGTTTCAAAACGGGCAGGCAACTATTTAAGTTATTTTACGTGTCAAAATCTCATTTGGTTTATTTAGGTGAAATAAGACTAAACCTTAAATCCGGGCCCTAGTTATGACCATTCAAATCTGTGGTGCCATATTGATAACTATAAGGCAAAGACTTTCATAATTTAGCGTTCAAAACCTGGAAAGAGGCACAAAGTTGCTCCTGCGGATAAATGCTGAGGAAGGAAATATGACAAGGAAATTAAAAATATTATGGAAGAAGTTTGTAACTAGAGCAGATAATTAATTGCTCTCTTTATGCCCAAAGCTAGAGTTAAAATAAACATGTCATAAACCTAATAGTTTCTACTGGTATTAATTTACAAGGAATGTCTTTTAAGGAGCCTGCATTCCAATCCACAGGGACTAGCAGTCATTTCATATTTTTAACCACATCAGGGATCTCAGAACTCAAAATATTTGTGGGGGATGCGGTTACTATTTTTTAGTTATTTACTCATACGTTTCTCCAATTTACTCAATTCTGTTATAATAATATGTTAGAAGTAAATGGCCTGTCTACTTTCTAAGCCGGAGAACCAGATTCTAAATGTTCATTGAGGTAAGAGTGCCTGTACCTTTCAAGTCAACGAACTTGAATCTGGTTTGTTGTGAGTTGGGTATCATTTTTTCTTTGGGATTTTCATTTCTTCCTCTTATGGAAAATGCTGTCTAACTTAGCTCAGTATATTCTGAACTTAAGTGAACACCATTCTATATACATCATTCAGCCTGTCTACAAACCTAACTTGTTAGAGAGGTATTAAACACAACCAAAAATAAGGTAACAAGATCAGTAGTTTTAGTCAGGATTATTCCCCATTCTCATTACAATCTGGGAGTGTTAACAAGAATGTAAATAGTAAATATGAGTGTGAATTTAACGGTTATAAAGGAAACCCAAAATAGAATCCAAAAATTAACAGAATACTGTTACCACCGCGCCCGTCGTAACAGTGCCTCGCGACAATACTAAGCGATTGAACATCCTTGTTGATGAGGAATTATTATGATAAAGCCGTCGATATGAGCTAAGATGTTAACAGGCGGCATATACGGGTGTAAGACAGACATGACCCTTAGCAATCAACCTAATAGAAGCTTAGATGGAGTATCTGGTGAACGAATTTTTTCGAGGGAGGAAGGCGAATAAATACGATTTTGTGTGTATATAGAAGTACGACAAGCAGAAGAGGAAACAAATCTCTTTATCATGCAAAGATGAGGAATTCACAATGAAGATGCATACTAAAACGAAAGAGATTATGGCACTGGTAAAAAAAAAAGCAAACATACACTTGCAAACCACAGATGAGATATTGAAGCAAGAAGACTGCTTTAGATAATTAGGATGTGCTGGTCTCCCTTCACACGGCATCGATAATATAAGGGAGGGAAAATTATTATTATTATTATTATTATTATTATTATTATTATTATTATTATTATTATTATTATTATTATTATTATTATTATTATTATTATTATTATTATTATTATTATTATTATTATTATTATTATTATTATTATTATTATTATTATTATTATTATTATTATTATTATTATTATTATTATTATTATTATTATTATTATTATTATTATTATTATTATTATTATTATTATTATTATTATTATTATTATTATTATTATTATTATTATTATTATTATTATTATTATTATTATTATTATTATTATTATTATTATTATTATTATTATTATTATTATTATTATTATTATTATTATTATTATTATTATTATTATTATTATTATTATTATTATTATTATTATTATTATTATTATTATTATTATTATTATTATTATTATTATTATTATTATTATTATTATTATTATTATTATTATTATTATTATTATTATTATTATTATTATTATTATTATTATTATTATTATTATTATTATTATTATTATTATTATTATTATTATTATTATTATTATTATTATTATTATTATTATTATTATTATTATTATTATTATTATTATTATTATTATTATTATTATTATTATTATTATTATTATTATTATTATTATTATTATTATTATTATTATTATTATTATTATTATTATTATTATTATTATTATTATTATTATTATTATTATTATTATTATTATTATTATTATTATTATTATTATTATTATTATTATTATTATTATTATTATTATTATTATTATTATTATTATTATTATTATTATTATTATTATTATTATTATTATTATTATTATTATTATTATTATTATTATTATTATTATTATTATTATTATTATTATTATTATTATTATTATTATTATTATTATGCTGTTGATATTGTTGCTGATGTGTTGTTGTCGTCTCTGTTTATCAGATTATGAGATTATCTGTGGTACTTCTGAAAATCTCTCATTTCTCTACTTAGCAAACCATAGCTTTAAACAAAATAAGAAATAAAAAAGGAAATGAAAACGAGCTAAGCCGTGGAATATTATCTACGCTGTCAAATGCCAGTGTCCTTCAGTTTAAAGCTTCTCTGTAAACGCCATGTCCTAGACTTCACATATTTGTTTAAATTATGTAAATAGTAAACAAGATAAAGAGATAAGAAGAGAAAATATGCTCGCAGTTAGCACTACAACGTGAACACAGATGGGATTACGTTATTAATAAGGTTATTAAGAAAATTGTTATAAATTCTCTGATGTACGAGTGATGCAGCTACGAACCGAACTATCAATTGAATTGCACCAACCGGCGCTCTCATCCATAGTAAATACCAGAAGAGTTACCGAGAGATAACCAGAATCTTCTGTAAGTGTCCCTACATTCGACACAATAGGTTTCAATGACTCTTAGATTTAAACGCATGATATAGTAGTCATTTCCAAACATTCAATTTCTAGAAGTTTGAACAAACATATACGTTCGAAATTCTACAAGAGGGAAAATACCACATTTGTGCTATATGTGTGTAAGACCATACATAAATATTCCTGTGATACGATAATGTGTTTTTGTCAATTTTTAGAACAAAATATGACATAATGCTTTATTATAATGCTTTCATCGTCTTCCTGCTGTTTTTCTATAGTGTTCAAGACATAACTGTTAGCACCAAACCATGTGCACTGTTTATTTTCGTATTTGAGATAAATGGGAGGGGTGGTGAGTCTCCTTGTCTTAGGCTTAAAACTTTGTGGCAAATTACATATTATATGCTCTTATCCGTATTTCTGTGCCGATTCACCCGGTCCTTGATGTTCTGCAGGCGCGAAGGTATGATTGCTTAATGGAAATAAATTGAGACATCGATTCGCGAAATTTTCTCAAAAATAAATTCTGAGTATTATCCAATTTCGTTGAAATTCTACGCATACTAGAAAAACAATGATGCTGGATTTCATCGTGATTTTTATTGTTATTTTCTTTCAGGCACTCTCAGCAAGATGCTGCTTACTTGTAAATGGCCAAACCCTATTGGTTAGTAATGCCTTCCCCTCTACAGGTCATGTCTGTCAATGAACAGCCCATTGAGATGAATTGATCAACATGGCATATTATCCCAGGGTGCTCTATATAATTGTGCACGAACTTTCTAAACTACGCTGTTTGCGCAATTACTGTCAGACCAAAAATAAAAAATATCATCATGATTTCTCCTTGAGTCAAGTTAATACGTCACTACTAGAAACAGCGCAAAGCCGATGCAATTACATTTTGTTAACAATATTCGCGCAAATACATACATATGTACGCAGCACATACAAATAGGTTTTTCCTATTTCACTTCTTGATGTTTCGGCCGCGCCGTGGCTCAGTGGTTAGAACGCTTGGCTCTCACCAAGGCGGCCTGGGTTCGATCCCAGGCGACCGCAAAGTGAGATTTGTGGTGGACAACACGGCGTTGGGGCGGATTTTCTCCGGGACCTCCGGTTTCCCCCGCCATCTCATTCCACCGGTGCTCCATCTTCATCTCATGTACCATGAGTGTCACCGCCTGCGGTGCCGTATGTAGTAAAAGCGGGCGTTAAACACTACACATTTCATTTCTTGATGTTTCATCCAATGTCTTGCTAAGTAAATTTCGTCATTTGGTTTTCCTTGATGTACATTCATTTGTCCATTGCAATACCGCTCACTGGCTTCTATCTTAAAATCAACAGCATCTATATTCAACAGCTCTTCGTACTGTCCCTTTCCTTTCAAAACTGATAGTATTCTGTTTAAAATATAGGTAGAAGTTACATATACTTTAAGTTATGTTTCTATGATTATTAACGTAAAAGGCAATGAGTAGTAAACGGAGGGAGACACCTCATGCACAGTAACCTACTACTATTGTGACTAACACCCACAGGAGGGTGGAATGAAGTAAACGAACTACAGGAGGAACTACAGGTCACAGAGACGCGCCGAGGTCACCAACATTTCCAGACATGATGACCCGTTCCACTGATGGAGTTGCCAGAGAGCGAACAGGTGACGTGCTGGCTTGGCAGCCCTCTTGTACCCATGAGAAATAATGTTTACACTGAGCATGCATCCGCGCCATCTGTCCGGCACTCCCATACACTCTGAGCCTAGAAGCACGCCTGAAATTTGAGAAGGAAATGGAATGAAGGGGAAATGATGGAAAAGAAATTTTAGTGTTAGAGTAAGCAGCCCAGCATTGGCATAAATGACAAGGGGAAACTATGATCGACAGGGATCGAACTCGTGTCCTCCCGACTGCGAGCCATACACATCACCGCAGTGCCGTCTCGCTCGGAATTATTGAAGTAAACTGCAGTGTATAGTACCTACGTATGTCGGTGGGAACTGCTTGATATCGAGGATCCGACTCCTTTACTGTTTCTATAGCTTTATAATATTTTTCTCGGAGGACGTTTTATACAACAACATTTAATTGTGGTTAAAGGTTTCAGACAACAGCGAAAATAAATATTATATTATGTAGTAATTACAGAACTTATGATAAACTTGCAAGCAACACTGCATTCCAATCACCATAAATCATTACGCAAGGAAAATCGTGAGATTAACATTTTTGCAATCGCATACACACCCAGCCATGGCTACAATCACACGCATATACACATACATACATACATACATACATACATACATACATACATACATACATACATACATACATACATACATACATACATACATACATACATACATACATACATACATACATACATACATACATACATACATACATACATACATACATACATACATACATACATACATACATACATACATACATACATACATACATACATACATACATACATACATACATACATACATACATACATACATACATACATACATACATACATACATACATACATACATACATACATACATACATACATACATACATACATACATACATACATACATACATACATACATACATACATACATACATACATACATACATACATACATACATACATACATACATACATACATACATACATACATACATACATACATACATACATACATACATACATACATACATACATACATACATACATACATACATACATACATACATACATACATACATACATACATACATACATACATACATACATACATACATACATACATACATACATACATACATACATACATACATACATACATACATACATACATACATACATACATACATACATACATACATACATACATACATACATACATACATACATACATACATACATACATACATACATACATACATACATACATACATACATACATACATACATACATACATACATACATACATACATACATACATACATACATACATACATACATACATACATACATACATACATACATACATACATACATACATACATACATACATACATACATACATACATACATACATACACACACCTCACACGAATACACAGTCACACATATACACACGACACATACACATGCACACATACTCTTGCATATACATTCACACTCACGCATATACGCACCCACCCACACACGAACGCGCGCGCACGCACGCACGCACTCGCAGATAATGTATTTGACTCAGGAGTTTAGCTATGACTAGGGCTAGGACGTTGAGGATCCATAAATTGTCTAAAACGGATCTTTAGAAAGACCTAAAGATATCCCGTCCCCCCACGTAAAGAAATGTTACCTACAAATTAATACATTAACTGTCAATTAGATATTCAAGTGATATGCAAGCGAGAAAAGCTACACGAAAGAAAGAAATGATTCAGCAACCAGCAATGGACATTCTGGGGAAAGAAATTTAAATAGATATAATTAAATCATAGTTGGTTTAACCCCTCGGGTTACAGAAATTCAACTTCAGTTGCCGTTACGACATATCACAACAGTCATCTCGAAGTTCTTAGGTGTAAAAGGATTGTCCGTTTTCTGACAGTTCGTTGCGTAAACATTGAAAAACTTCTCTTCACATCAACGGATGTCATTGGTGCATACTTGAAACGAGTGAAATCTAATGGAGAAAAGCAACGGGATATTTAGAGAGGGTTTGCCAGGTTGTCTGCTGGTGCTAATGACTTGAACACACTAGAAAGGGTCCTGTTACCTGCTGTAGCCAGTCTTAGGACTGTCGAAAGAGAAAAGATAGTTAAACGAAGTTAAAGATGAAAAAAAAAATGGTCAAACGAAATAAGAATGCTACAAAAAGTTCCTTTATATTAAAAAAATAGCTAAAATGCAAAAAGGACAAATAAAAATTCTAGAAAAGGACATTTAAATTAAAGCTGAAAAGGTAAAAGAAGGATAAATAAAATCCTCCATTTTCTGACCTATAGTATAGGGGAAAAAAGACTTTTCCTCAACCCTATGGTTGACGCAAGTGAACCCGAGATAACATTCCGTTGTTCACTCCCGCTCTAAGGTTCTACACCCTGCTTCAAACTTAACCTTTCTTTTCGTGGGCAATAAATATAATGCGAAATAGCATCAATAATAATACATTATCTTAAGGCATCAAACGAAACAATTATAAACATATTTTAAATAAGTAAACCTGTATATATCTAAATCAATATAATTATGACCATACACATGTGAAAACTATTTTACTACATTAATTCGGAGAACATCGGTTGTAGACAATAACTTTGAACTGCCAGTGCAGTTCCAATAAGCTTCACACTTCACTTCACGATTGCACGTTCAAGGACAAAGACATTCTCCTGAGTAAATGACAGTATATACACTCAGACTCACACATATACACACAAAAATACTGGCACACACTCAAAAACGCTCATATACGCTCTCTCACACTCACACACATGTGTGCATAAAGTAAAGGTATATTGGTGTAGGTACAATAAATAACCTTCGCTACCTCATGATTCATGACGTTAAATAAAATGACTTCCAACATCCGCAGTCATATTTTTAAGTATGTAAAAAGTCTCTGACAAACATTATACCAGAATTAGAATGTTTAGATACGGAATGTTTGGCTTTTTCATCAAATACGGTGAGTTGGTCAAACTCATTACAGGAATCACAGATTGATATATTATACGTTATGAGTTTGCGTAACGGTGACAAAGCTGCGAACAGATACTTAATTGTAATGTGTAACTACTTAAGATAATATGATATTTTGGTGTGAATTAACTCAGTACCTATTTTTGATATATGTCGCAAAGCCAAGTCGTGCAGACATTGGACAAATATATTTTAAATGTACTCTGAGTAGTTCTGTTGTTATGTGTGTGATAGAATAACGCTTACATAAGTTTGATATTCCCTTACTAAAAGAATGTTTTACTGTGGTCTTTTCTCCCCTCCCCCCCCCCTCCAATCATTAACCAATCAAGCTTCATAAAATCTGTACACATGTCAAACGACCAGGCCGTGTTGATCTTTGCCTGCTGTAACATCCAATGCAAGGGGTACAGAAATATCCAACAGCCTCCAAACACAAAGGTCGTTTCCAACATTAAACACTGCTGCATTTCTTAACGTAATAGTTACCTACTCGTGGTTCCATGCCAGAAATTCTGCAGCCATTGCGACTCCTGCACTTCTGATGATGAAAACTTTTATTATTAGAATCGCCCGTCTACTTTATTATCCAGTATTTTTAAAACAATTTTCTTTACTTTTTAAAGTTATTGCTACTGCTACTGCTACTTGCTCAGGTTTGCTAATTTTCTCATTCATTCACATTAATTTTAATTAACTTGATTCATGTCTTAGTTTACATTATTTTACATTTTAGTCTTATATATATGAAAAGTTGCGTATCTTGCAATAAATGGTTTATGAATGTTTTCAATGTAAAAGTGTAATTTTTTCCACAAAAAAAATCAGTCATTCAGCCAGTGAATAGTCATCACTCAGTCACTCAATCAGACACGAACTCAGTCACATAGTCAATCATTTGTCTAATGACAGAATCAATCATAGACTTTCTCGCAAACAAAGCTCTTCTATATTTCGTGTTAATATTTTCCCCGTCATTTACGCATGTATCATCCATTATTACTTTCATTTCATTTCTTCCTCTCCACTAGTTTCAGCATTGTTGTTCCTTCACCCACACTTTCTAAAAGAGTCTAATTACTTATTTTGTGTGTACATTTGGCCACTTCATAATTCTCCATTCACACAACCAATCATTTTCCTCGCCATGTTTTAACTTCTATGTTTTCTCATTGTAGCATAAAGTATTTTCTACCATTTAAATGAAAGTATAGTGCATATAAGAAACAAAAGTTAAACAAGGTTGTCCTAAGCTTCCTACACTATTTAGTTGAACATGCCATCATGAAATGCCAGGATAAAGTGATCCTAAAATAAACAGAAATACTGTAAATGTTATTTCCTATCCAGGCGATGAAGTGATATTAAGTGACTCCAAGAATCACAAATTCACAAGAATAAAAATAGCTGTCTACAAATTAAATAATACGAGGGTCAGCTGATAAATCCCGGGTCTCACATAGAGAAGGCACCACTGGGCCACGTTGACGGACAGCATCATATAGTGTAACTCTAGACTAGTTGTATCCACAGTTGCAGGTCAATAGCTTGTTTAGTTTTTGAAGTATATCATTTTAAACAAAGCAAGTGTAGAGGTTCCACAAAAAAGGAGGATTTGGAAAATCGAGCAGTGATTAAATACTTCCATTTGAAATGTTTAACGCATAAAGAGATCAAGGAGGAAATGGACAGTACATTGAAAGACTGCCCCTTCATATACGATGATTAAAAGTTTGGTTGCAGAGTTTAAAATGGGACGTGCGAGCACTAGTGATGAGCCACGCTCTGGACCCCTCTGGGAGTCTCAACTCCAGAGATCATTGAAAAAATTCACCGTTTAGTACTGGAACACCACAGTTTAAAGTTGTTTGAGATAGCAGAGGCTGTAAAAATATCAAAAGAACGTGCAGGTAATATTTTAAGTAATGTTTTGGGCTTTTACAAGGTATGTGCAAGATGGGTGCCGCGTTTGTTGACACCTGATCAAAAGTTGCAAAGAAAAACTGTTTCGGTTAAGAATTTTGAGCTCTACGTAAAAATCCCAGTATATTTTTGAGATGGCTTATTACCATGTATGAAACTTGGGATACATCATTACACTCCAGAAAGTAAATCACAGTCAAAACAGTAAATTGCGTCAGGTGAACCAACTCCACAAAAAGGCAAGGTCAATTTTGTCAGTTAACAAGATTATGGTGAGTGTTCTCTGGGATGCACAAAGAAATATTTTTATTGATTACTTGGAAAAGGTTAAAAGTATCACTACGCAAACTTACGTTTGAGTGACGAAGTGAAGAGAAAAAGACCTCATTTGGCAAAGAAAAAGTCTTGTTTCTTCACGACAATGCGCCGGCCCATCGTACAATCATTGCAATGGGAAAATATGTGAAATAAGGTACGAATTGTTTGAACATTCACCCTATTCGCCAGTTCTAGCACCCAGTGACTACCACCTGTTCCCGAACCTCAAAAATTTCTTGGAGGACGAAGATTTCACAGCAACGAGGAGCTCATTGATGCTGTAAACAGTTATTTCGAGGTTCATCATAAATCCATGGTTTAATTAAATTAGAACACCGATATGACAAATGTATTAGCCTTTTTGGAGATTATGTTGAGAAATAAAGCAAAAAAATGTAAATGTTTTTGTTTTAATTGTGAGACCCGGGACTTATCAGCCAAACCTCGTAAAGTTCAGGGTATAGCTTGAAAAATTCAGAAACGGAAAAGAAAGTGGTGGCCTTCTGGTGGAGGAAAAAACATGATAAGTAAAATAGTAGTAATCAAACAATAGAACAGGTAAATAATTTAAATTACTTATGGTGCAATGTGCCCTACAGGCAGAAAGAACACAACAATGAAAATACATAACGGCAATAGAATGTGTGGAACAAATAAGCCAAACAGTGAAATGTAAAAATCTAAAGAGCACAACAGTTATATAAAGCGATGACTGTACTTAAGTTTGACATGCGCTCGTGAAAAGTGAACGTTGAACCGATGGGAGAAAAGCGGGATTGGCTTGTTGGAGATAAGATTTTACGTTCCGTAGCAGAAGCAACTCTTTGGATGCATTAGGAAAGACGTAAATATATGTCATTTTAATACTGAAAGTAGAATTAATCCATTAGATATCATAATTTTTTCTGAGGCTTTACGGATTAATGCAATTCCTCCAGCTGCATTGGCCGCACCGTGGCTCAGTGGTTAGACCGCTTGGCTTTCACCAAGGCGGCCCGGGTTCGATCCCAGTCGACCGCAAAGTGAGATTTGTGGTGGACAACACGGCGCTGGGGCGGGTTTTCTCCGGGACCTCCGGTTTCCCCCGCCATCTCATTCCACCGGTGCTCCATCGTCATCTCATGTATCATCAGTGTCATTGCCTGCGGTGCCGTGTGTAGTAAAAGCGGGCGTTAAAACTACACATTTCATTTTCCAGCTGCATTTCAGTGCTGCATAGAGTTAGATCAATGAATACTTTGGTCAAGCAGCATTTTCTGTCAACCTACCGTCTTAGATGGCTGCTGAAGAAATGAGGAATTGGGTATTGATCCTATAAATGAAAAAATAAAACAATATAGAGAAAACGGAGAAAGTATTTGCAGAGGGTATATAAAGCTTCATACCAAAATGTTATATGAATACCAACCATATGGGAAAACAGATATTGGAAGAAACAGATATTGGAAGAACAATTAGAAGACTGAAGGCTATAGGGGGTATCACCTAATCCGTGATAATCAACTGGTTTATATACATAAAAAGAATGGACTCAATAGACAACCATGTAGTTTAATTATAAACCAGGAGAGTTGTGCTCGCCTCGGTAGCGTAGATGGTAGCATGTCTGCCTCACGTTCAAAAGGTCCCGAGTTCGAATCTCGGTCAGGGCGAGTTTCCTGGATAAGGTTTTTTCCGGGCTTTTCCCTTATCCTGATAGACGAATGTCGGGTAACTCTAAGCTCCATGGACCCCGGACGCATTGAGCATCATTTCACCCATTTCATTCATCGTCCGATATGACTAAATGTTGGAGGACGTTAACTACAAAGAGAGAGAGAGAGAGAGAGAGAGAGAGAGAGAGAGAGAGAGAGAGAGAGAGAGAGAGAGAGAGAGAGAGAGAGAGTTGTTTATAAACAGACAAAAATGCATCAGCATTGTTTGCTGACACTGTTTTGAAGTTAACAAAAATTTCTTGGTGTGGACAGCATTAATTTTATACAGCGTTTGCTATCACGGT
The DNA here is from genome assembly GCA_030765055.1 of Mantis religiosa. NCBI lineage: Eukaryota > Metazoa > Arthropoda > Insecta > Mantodea > Mantidae > Mantis > Mantis religiosa. The sequence goes on from CM060950.1 coordinate 128,632,053, forward strand.
GAAATGGAAGGTCTGTAATTTCGTGTCATAATGAGAATTTTGCTTATATTATTTATGATGATTAAATACCCTATATTTACCCTATCTATCATGTGCACAGTAGGTAGAAAAAGTATTGCACTCCACTCAAAAGTCTCATGTCGATATTTCACCGGAAATACATATTTTGGAGTCTTCTGGATACAAAAATAGCATATTCAGGAAACGTTTCCTGTGTATCTAAAAATCAGATAGTTGGTAATTTAGTTATTTTCCTAGGTTGGCGACCCGGGTCCGATCCAGGCGACCGCAAAGTGAGATTTGTGGTGGACAACATGACGCTGGGCGGGTTTTTCTCTGGGATCTCCTGTTTTCTCCGCCAGCATTCCGCCAATTGCTCCATCATCAGCTTTCCTATCATTCATCTCGTCCTCATACTATCATCCACTTCTCTCACCTTCACACCAGGCATCGGGCTGATTACCCATCCTGGTTCTCTATCAGATCCAAGGATTCGGTTTCTCAGTTCCGACCTTAAGGGATAGAGGAACAAGAATCCTCTAACACTGCAATATGCAGTACTACTAGGGGTAAGGGGAAGAAGATTTTCCTAGGCTTAGGTTTAATGAATGGAGAGGGCCATGAAGTTCCCTATGCACTACGACCATTTCTGTACTCCCATTTATCTATTCTCCAAGAATACCAGAATCCTTGATAAAAGGATGCTCTCTTGGGAGAGACCATTGATAGTTCACTCTCATACTCTCATACTCTTCACTCTAATGGTTAAAATGTTTAACCTTGAGTGCTGCCAGTGATTTGCAGTCAGTTAACAGATGAAATGCTAATTCATTTTCTGCAGGTTGGATCAACTTGTTGACCAATCTTACAGAGAAGTTCTCGCAGCTGGTAGTGTCCAGTTGTTAGACTTACTATCCAGCTAAGTATGGTTCAGTCCATTTTGATGTCCATTGCTTTTGATGATATTCTACATAATCATCTTAGAATACTTATGTCCTGTTATAGGCAACCAGCAAACGCCTCGGTAGCGTAGAAGGTAGCATGTCTGCCTCACGTTCAAGAGGTCCCGAGTTCGAATCTCGGTCAGGGTGAGTTGCCTGGATAAGGTTTTTTCCGGGGTTTTCCCTTATCCTAACAGATAAGGGTAGCTCTAAGCTCCATGGACCCTGGACACATTTGAACATCACTTCACCCCTTCACCCATTTCATTCACCGTCCGATATGACTTAACGTTGGAGGACGTAAAATTACAACAACAAAAACAAAAGATAGGCAACTAGCATTCATTGTGTTTCCTTTCAGTCCAATCCCGGATTTCCCCTCTGACATACCCATAGGACAGCCCTAGGTAGGGTTCAAAGTATTTTCCTAAGATATGATATGAATATTTTCGAGAAGATTCCTGACCCCAAACTACAAATCTCCATGGTAAATTTTTCAAACTTTTTATTTTTTGCGAAAATTGTTCCAAGGAGTTTATTTGAACTAGCATATATTAAACGATATCTATTCCTATAAATAATAAAATATAACTCTTGAATTGTATGCGAATAGCCCATGAAGTCATCTTCATTCCGAAGAAATTTTGTATAATCTTGCATAATTGGTAAACATCAATAAGAATGAACACCACTTTATAAAAATCTGGAATCCTGTAGAACAAAATTTATTTCAATAATCTTTTGTAGCATGGGCCCTTTTCTAGATATCCGTTATTAATACTTACTTCTTCCTAAGTCATGCCTATATTCAGTTGTTTCTCGCGATTGCATGGAAAGGGTATAGAATTTTAAGGCCAGATATGAAGTCTAGTTGTAAAGTACTTTTACCTTTCTATCTATAACGGAATGTGTAGTGGCGCTATTCCTGCAACTCTTGATCAAAATTAAGTAGATAGAAAAATAACCTAGAAGAATAGAAGTGAGAATAGATTCTAAGAATGGATTGTGTACCAATGTGCCTGTGGCCCGTGTGTTCAATCTTCCCCACTTTGGATATTTTTTGGGGAGTTCCCCGGTTCGCTAGACGAATACTAGGCCTTACATCTCCCTTACAGTTCTTTCCATTTCATTCTCTCCATCCCGTCTTTCTAGGTAGCAAAGGTCAGAGGTCGCCTGTGGGCTACGGTGCACTGGTGTTTGAGCTCGGAAAATACGGTGTTCGGGTGAGGATAGGCGCTTTGGCCGGTCGGCCACCCTTCCAGGAGGTCTGTTTGATCAGTCGGACCTGGATGGCTGGTGATGGCCTGGCTGAAGAAACTGCCTGCACCTGATAAGGACCACCTTGGCTGTAGTGTCGCCTGTACTAGATTCTAGCCACCTGTAGGCCACCTGTTTCATCTAAACCTTTCTTCTGGGGTTTGACGCACAATTAGTTTTCGTCTGCAGTACTGGACTCCCTGCCGTGATAAGCAGCAATAGAGGGGCCCGCCTCGATAATGTGGATGGTAGCGTGTCTGCCTCAAGTTCAAGAGGTCCCGAGTTCGAATCCCGGTCAGGGTGAGTTACCTGGATACGGTTTTTTCGGGGTTTTCCCTTATCCTGATGGACGAATATCGGGTAACTCTAAGGTCCATGGACTCCGGACTCATTTGAGCATCTTTTCACCCATTTCATTTATCGCCCGATATGACCTAAGGTTGGAGGACGTAAATTACAACAACAACAACAACAACAACAACAACAACAACAACAACAAAAGGAAGAGCAAGTGATGTGAATGCAAAAGAACACATTCTTTTTTAAAGCTTTTTAAATTTATATTTTCAACAAAATACAAAGTCTTCGATTCTTATTTGTAGTTGATACAGTGCATTATTTATTGAGACGTAGGTATTAAAGATTATAATTGCTATTTACCACTCAGTGTTCGTTAGATTTTTACAGTGACAATTCCTGCTGTCAGAGTATACCGTATATTATAGTATACTATACAGGGTCACTATATAGTAACTGTATACAAACACTGTATGCAAGCTAGACTTAAAAACAACACTATTAAACATACATGCCAAACTGTTCTTGCGTTACAAGTAATTGAAGATTTTGAATTAGTTGTATCCTTCCACAAAATATCTCACTCTTTCCGTAGTTTGCGGGCCATGCTGGCCATTCTACAGGATGTATTCAACAGTTTAGATATTAAAGGACGCTGCGTCGGCATCGCTAATTATGACCTAACGAGATGGCTCCGTGGTGACTCTTAGACTCGCTTTCGGGAGATCCCGGATTCGCATTCCCATCGTGCCTGCCACCCTGATCATGGGTTTTTCGAGGTTGCTAGACGAGCGATGAGGTGTGTTGAAAATAACATTAAATTTCTAATAACTTTTTGTAATTAATTTATTTCGACCGTATTAGACCATATAAGTTTTACATAGCAACAACATAGTAACTTACGCAGTAACATCATAGTGAACAAAGAACTAACGAAAATCGTCAAATGAACCAATTTATAACATTTTCTCCCACCTTGAAATTGTTTATACAATTTCAACTTACTAATAAATTTGCAGGACTCATGTTATCCGGTTAATTAATATCACGGTTCACTTCTAAGGGATACAGGCGCTGGACTGGACATATTAAAATCCCATCTGTTGTCTTCAGTTTGGCGACTCTAATAACCTGATCTCTCCCTGGAATCAAAGTCAGTATTCGAGCAAGGGGCCATTCAATTCTTTTCTTTCCATCCGACGCTATTAGGACAACATCTCCTTCTTTCAGGATGATCTTCTTCTCTCCTCTAGGTCGCAGGATCAACAGAGCAAGATATTCTTTACGAAACCGTTGTCGCAGTTCTTTCAGTAGATACTGGCGAAATCGTAGTCTTCGTTGGAACTTATTATTTTCCAACCTATCGATGTCTGGAAGTCGTAGTTCTCTTATTTCCTGAAGAAACATCACTGGCGTAAGAGGAGTCAAGTCTTCATGGTTCACAGATACATATGTTAAGGGCCGATTGTTTATAACTGATTCAACATCACATAATGTCGTATGTAATTCCTCGTGAGGACAGATTTTCCTAGCATTCTCTTCAGTAGGTCTTCTATGGATCGCACTAGACGCTTCCACCATCCTCCCCACCAACTTGCTGTGGGATGGTTCAATTTCCACTCAATTCCTTGAACTCGACGTTCGAGTTGTATCTTCTGAATGCCTTGAGCTCTCAGAGCGTTAGGGGCTCCAATGAAATTAGTACTATTATCTGAATAAATAATGGAAGGACGACCACGACTTGCTACGAAACGACACATAGTGTGCAAAAATCCTTCTGTACTGAGATTTGACGTCAGTTCTAAATGAACAGCTCTGTACACAGCACATGTGTATAGAACAATCCACACCTTTTCTTTCGTTTTTAGCAATAGTGGTCCCTCAAGATCACCTCCTATAACTTAAAAGGGAGATGCATCTTTTATGCGGTCAACTGGTAATGGTGCAGTGTCCGTCTCTACTCGTTCAGCATTTTGCCGTCTACACTGAACACATTTAGACAGTATAGTTTTTATGGTTCTTCTACTCTGAATTATCCAGAAATTCAGTAGAAGCGATGTCATCAAAAATTGTATACCTGCATGACAATGTAAACGATGCTGTTCTTCGATAAGTGCATCAACTACCTTATGTTTCCTAGGGAGCAACAGCGGATAACGAAAACTTAAAAAATCATCACGCATAATGATTTTTCTCTTGACATGTATAAGACCTGCTTCATCTCTAACAACCTGAATGCCCTCAATATCATTACTGTTTTGAGGAAAGGATTCCAACTGCACACTGTGAATTAAAGCCAACTCAGCTTGTTTTAATTCCTGAAATGAAAGGGTACCAGAGTTTCTCGAGGTACCTCCCTTTGCATTATTTATAAATCTGCTAATCCAATCTATAATTCTCACCATTTGTGAAAATGTGTAACTCCTGAGGCCTTCCAGGTTTATCATAGTCAAATTCTTCTCGACTGTAAATGGCAGAATTTCAGGGCAAAGAAAGCCTGTTACATCAAAGATTCTTTGTACCGTCGAAAGAATAACTCTCTTTGTCAATACACTTGGAAGATCCTGTAATTTCAGAGGTAATTCCACTTCCAATGTGTCCAACCAGTTATTCCACAGAAGACCTAAAACTTTCGAGTAGGGTTCATTTCTTGTTTCAAACTGAAATTGTCGTCCCGATATGGTGTTTGCTCATATGTGTGTTCCCATCTTAGCTCCATTTTAGCTTCAGACAAAATACGTGTACTATTGTTCCGAAACTTTTGATAGTCCTCCAAAGACTGAACTGATGTAACACAATTGTCTACATACAAAGATTTTTTCATCTTAATGATGAATGCTTCATCTTCTTCACTTGCATTTGAAAGATGATCGTAGATTACAGCTACTAGGATGAAAGGGCTGGATAAAACTCCAAATACTATTCTCTTGTGTCTGTAGTACTTAAGTCTCGTCTTCGTGTGATGATCCCACCATAGAAACCGTAAAAAGTCTCTATCTTTTTCTTGTACTTCAATCATCTGAAAAGCCTTTCTGATATCTGAAATAATCCCCAATATTATTTTCACGAAACCTGATTAAAAGTTCTGGAATATCTTGTATATAGTTGGGACCTTTCTCTAAGCGATCATTGAGAGAGACTACTTAAACTGTCTTACAAGAAGCATCAAACACAGGACGTATGGGAGTGGTTTCATTAGATTCTTTGAACACTGGACGATGGGTAAGGTAATGGCACCACTTTTCTAACTCTTCTATAGGTACTTCTTCTATAAAATCTTCTCGTTCCCAATCTTCAAAAATCTCGCCATACTTAGAAATGTAAATGTGTAGTGTTTAACGCCCGCTTTTACTACATACGGCACCGCAGGCAATGACACTGATGATACATGAGATGAAGATGGAGCACCGTTGGAATGAGATGGCGGGGGAAACCGGAGATCCCGGAGAAAACCCGCCCCAGCGCCGTGTTGTCCACCAAAAGCCTCACTTTGCGGTCGCCTGGGAGCGAACCCGGGTCGCCTCGGTGAGAGCCAAGCGGTCTAACCACTGAGCCACGGCGCGGCCTCGCCATACTTAGAGAAAATGTTTACTTTCTCTAACCTTTTTGAGGCTGACCAAAGTCTATTCTCGGTAACTTGCTTGTTACTCGACAGCTCAGGATGTCCATCGGCCCATGGCAATCCTACCACGTAACGACCATCTCCATTTCTCTTCAAGGTACTTACTTAGGCCGCGCCGTGGCTCAGTGGTTAGATCACCTGGCTCTCACCAAGGCGGTCCGGGTTCAATCCCAGGCGACCGCAAAGTGAGATTTGTGGTGGAAAACACGGCGCTGAGGCGGGTTTTCTCCGGGATCTCCGATTTCCCCCGCCATCTCATTCCACCGGTGCTCCATCTTCATCTCATGTATCATCAGTGTCGTCACCTGCGGTGCCGTATGTTGTAAAAGCAGGCGTTAAACACTACACACATTTCAAGGTACTTAGAAGCTAATCCCTTGCTTCTTAATCTCGAGCAGCTAATGACTGTACCTCTACAGAATCCGAAATAGCAATAGTTTCAATATCCCATAACTGTGTAATAGATCCATAATTGCAACACATTGTTATGGTAAGGTTGACCATATATGTTTCAGATAGTTCGTCAAGTCTCTCGCCTCCTAGCGTCCACCCTAATTTGGTTTCTACAGCAGTAAGTCCATTCGATAATGGAACAATTTTCCCTGTTAGAATATCTGCGTAGACATCCATCCCTATGAGTAACTCAATCTCAGGACAGTTTTCTCCAAAGTCACTGATCAAGATCTTCTTTTCCTGCAGTTCTTCCATCAGTCTTATAGAACTCTTTGATATACGTGGGATAAACTGACAAATCTTTTCTGTATCTCTCACTTGGATTTCACGAAGGTATTGGCCACCCATCTTCTGTACTTTCGAATTATACTTCAGATGTCTTACTTTCGACGTCTGGCTGCCTCCATAAAGAACATGAGTCACTGACTCTTCAGCAACAGCTTTTAACTCCAGATCCTCTGCTGTCCTCTTGAGTAAGTAGGAACGTTGAGAACCACAATCCAGAAGTGCTCTAATTGTCTTGGTTTTGTGTTTTCCTTATACAGTAACCACCAGAGTCTGAAGTACTATCTTGTTAGTGCATATATAGTTGGCCACGTCCGAGGTAATGCCAAATTTCTCTGTCGTTAACTTTTCTGAAGCACCGTTTTCATATGTGTCGCTTTTATCAAAAAGGTTGGGACACAACACTGTAATATGTTTTCAGTGGCAGATAAAACATTTCACCTTTGCTTTGCAATTAATAGCCATATGATTCCACCTAAGACAATTATAACAACATTTATTCCCCTTGGCCTTGATTTTTCTATCTGCCAACGTCATGAAATGAGTGAAAAAGCATTCCTTACACGGGTGATTTTTCCTGCAGAAGATACATTCTTCCAAGTTGTCATCATGAAGAGCAGCTACAGAAGGGATCCTGTTGCATTTCTTCGTCTGCTTTGCTCTCTCTCCTTCGAACGACTGACACAACTTTCCTGTCCTTCTTTTACTAAAGAATTCTCAAATCCAGATTGGGCTAACATGATTTGTTAGTCACTTTGGACTTCCATTTTAACAAAGTCCATTAATCAATCAAGCCGTTTTTGTGAACTGTTTTCTTGGTTTTCTGTTATTCTATAACATTCTCGCAACGTTTCTTCAGGGAGACTCGATTCAACAAGAGGGAACAACCACAAACTTGGATCTGCAGAATCAAGCTCTAGCATATATAACGATCGAAGCTGAGATTCCAACTTGATCATCAGCGTCGACAAAGGCAGCTTTTCCATGATTGTTACATTTGAAATAACTAACTTGAGTAGTTCTCTCACATACACTTGTAAGAGTAAATCCTTTCTCCCAAAACGTTCGGTTAGTGTTTCAATTGCCTTGTTGTAGGTCTCCGCTGTTTGTGGATAACTTACAATTTCTCTTGCCTTGGCCCCAGGTTACATAGCTTGTAGCAAATATTGAAACTTGTCACTTCCATGCAACGTCTCATCTTCATGAATTTTCTTGAATTGAGATCAGAAACCAAGCCACTCTTTTAAATCCCCATCGAATGTTTTAAGTTCGATTCTGGGCAAATTAAACGAGCTATTTTTGTCTTCTGTTGGTAGGTTAAACTCTCTGTAACATTCATTCACAGAAGAAATATGTTCAGCATCCTCGGATGTTGTGTTGGCCGCTAAGGTCTTGTCTACCTGAAATCTCATGTTCTCAAATTCTGTACAATATTCTTCTACCTTCTCAAGTTCTTCTAAAATATTTTCTTCACTCACACTGTTCTCTAATAACATGTCCATAACCTTTTCATCCCATCCTCTCATTTCTTTCATCAATTCTTCAAGTCGCCGGAAAATAACTTTCATACGATCGTAAGCGTCAGACCTCAATCTCTCTAACGAGGATGCCATTTCTTTCGTTAACTTTCCTGGTAAACAGAGTTCTCACTGGTCGTCTAGCTTTTGTAATTTTCTCCATATCTTAAGTTATTGGTTTTCAATCTGTACCAATTCCAATACTATCTTCTTCTAAATGCGATCTTCACACAAGTTTAATGTACGGCATCAAATATTCACGAAAGTCGTTCTTCACTTAAACATTTTCAATCAAATAGATACTTATAATGTTTTAATCTTACTGCATAATCATGAAGATCACGTCGGGGTTCACCAAAATGTTGAAAATAACATTAAATTTCTAATAACTTTTTGTAATGAATTTATTTCGACCGTATTAGACCATATATATTTTACATAGCAACAACATAGTAACTTACATAGTAGCATCAAAGCGAACAAAGAACTAACGAAAATCGTCAAATGAACCAATTTATAACAAGATGGCTCCTCTTCTACGATGAATTTTCTATCTCTACAATTTCCTATCATCTGACTTAGGTTTGAAGGACCCGTCGACGTCATTCAGTGAGTTGCGGCTGGACGGCAAAGGTGAGATTTGTAAAGGTTTCTCCCTGTGGTCGGCTGGAATGCTAACGGACCCGCTTTCTAGAGCAGCATCACTGGGCTCTAGAGGCCCCAGTGGCCTCGGGACTTTTGAGTAGGGCAGATCGGCGTCTGATGCGTTCAGTCGTTAGGGAACTCATTAATGCTCGAGCACATCATCACCCAGATGAGGTGGCTCTTCAGATCCCCGCCTAGGGTTCACGTTAGAAGTACAAAGGTTCCATGCTCTACCTCGTTTCGGAATCCCTATTGTGAAATGAATTCCTGCTCCATCGCTAATGATGAGAGTATATTATTTTCGGAGGAACTAGAGCATACCGAAAACATGGTATGGATGTTGTCACGTTTATCAACTAACTTACAGACTTGAGTAGTCGAAATCGTTATGTCAAGGGTTCGTGAATGGGAAATCTCCGGGATTACCAGTACCGTCTTCCCTGCATGAGGCTTCCTTTTTCAGGTTTTTTTTTTCAGTCCTCATAACTGGAAAATTCCAAAGAGTTATCCTAAACTAAGGTCTAGAACGTGTCGTTAACAAATTTTCTTTCCTAATTATGACATTTCAGTATCATAGTATTCACACCTAGTGCTGTATGTAATAGAAACGGACGTTATAAGCACAACTGAAACAATAATTTGATATATTTTGAAATATGGAAATTATGCACTCCAGGATGATATCAAAATCGGAAATTGGAATTTCCAAACAAAATCTCATATAAGATAGAAGGTTTGACAACCTTATCTCTAAACTCTGATTACTATGGATCGTTTCCTAATTTTGTCTACACTTTTATGCTTATATGATCAAAATTATTCAAAGAATAAGCCGCTAACGCTTACAGGAATGCAATCCTGACAATCTTTAACATAACTTAGACCAATAAGTAGGATGTCTTAGTAGTTTGAAGTGTACAGGACTGTGTGAATATCAGAAAACATTTTTCTCGTGCCGACGTCACGTTTTTCAGCAACAGAAAAACCTTTATATAAAATATGTGTAGCTGGCATGCTTAATTTGTAAGATTACTCACTCAGACTAGGTAGATGTTCACCATTCGTTCCAAAAGCGCTTTTCGGTCTTTGCTTCAGACCATCTTCAGTGGAGGCTGCTACAACTAGCCTCTACTGAAGATGGTCTGAAGCAAAGACCAAAAAGCGCTTTTGGAAGGAATGGTGAACATCTACCTAGTCTGAGTGAGTAATCTTACAAATTAAGCATGCCTGCTACTCATATTTTATATAAAACATATCTCACTTTTAACAACTTGACAAGTGTTCTTAAAAAAAAAAAAACTTTGTTTGCATTTGGCATGGTGTTTTATATTTTGGCTGTAGCAGTATTCTTTCTCTTGTTTCCTTTTAACAAATTCATTGTTATTATTAATGCTGTAATTGGCAATGACGTCACAAGTGATACCCAGAACCTGAAGAAAGACCGATAGTAATTTCTGTACGTGAACTGATGCGACGACGTGACTTTTAGAGAAAAAGATAAAACTGTGTTCCATAACGCTGCCGCCTCCGCCAATTTCAGAACCAGTCAACAGCAAGAAGAGGTTCTGGAGCCAGTTCCACAAATGGAGCTCCTCCTAGTTTTTCTTCTCTTATGGTTACTATATCCCAACGTGGTAAGTTCTCCAATCATTGCCAATAATTTTAATTCTATCCCTTTATGTGATACGTAATGCTATATATTTATATTAATATTTTATAGTAGGTTTTGTCAAATAAGACCCGGTTCGTGAACAGCTATAGACTTCAAAATTATGTGGGTGAAAATATTAATTACATTAATTTATTCAGGAATTTCGAACGATTATATAAAACTAAGCGCTCAAATTTTAAGTCTTACACAGTGCTATGAGTTATTGAAGGAAGTTAATCTGATTGACATTTACAATTGTCTATGAGTGATACATTTTCTCGTTTGGAAGACTTTACACAAGAACTAATTAATATTAGAATTTGCAGCAACGTATACCTGTGCAGGCATTTTCAGAAATGAAATTTGTCAAATCAAAATAAAGCTCTACTACGAAGTATAAACATTTAGAATACATTTTAGGCAGCACAGAATAAGATTGCAATTATAGCATAGAAGAATATATGTTATTCTTCTCATTGAATATGAAGAGCTATTAACAGCCTATGTCCTGAGACTAAAAGCGCACCTTTGATCAATTGCTAAATACTTCGTTACATTAGTTATTCATAAGTAGGGATATATTTTAGTTTAAAAACACTTTGTTTGAAAATTAATGAGATCTATGCGCATTGTGCCTGCTAGTTTATTGTTCCTATCTGAAACTTACGTGAGCACGTCCGAGCTTCATTTTCTAATGATTAATGTCAGGAAAAATTTGGCAATCCCTGTTACAAATAGAGAACATTTGTGTATGTGTGTGTGCGTGTGTGTGTGTGTGCGCGTGTGTGTGTACTACCATGCAGGGTACTACCAAAGTACTATTCAATGGATTCTGATATTTTTTTCGTCACTGAAAAGCTCCTTCCATTCTCACGGATACAGGATTATAAAATCTCTTATAATTTAATTTCATAAATTACTAAAATACAAGTATTAAAACGGATTTACAAAGCCATTGTGCTCGAATACGAATGCACTGATGTTATAAAGGAACATTTTTGGAAAGAAAATGCACCAGATATATAAATATATCATGTTTTAACCAAACGCATTAGAGTCATTTTTCGAGATAAAAAAAAAAATTCTAATAATGTTTCACTTAAAGGGAGGTTTGACGATAGGGGATATTCCTAAAAACCTTCATATCGAACCTTTGGAAATCCTAAACTTAAATACCAAGTTTGGTATTCATCCCACTTTTTTATTTTTGTTCTGTTGTTCACACACACACACACACACACACACACACACACACACACACACACACACACACACACACACACACACACACACACACACACACACACACACACACACACACACACACACACACACACACACACACACACACACACACAGGCATGCACCTTTTTTAAACAATACCTTTTTTGTTCTAGACGATCTCGGGCTTCGAGCCAGGTATAGTGAAATATACGTCGTATATATAATATACGTCGCCAGGAAAGCTTCAGATCACGTAATACCTTTTCTTTCTGGATTCAGTGGGCTACACAACATCTGCTATCAATATGAATTTTTGGGTGGAATGCCTTACCCTTTTTAGGGGTTGCCAGAAACTGAAGCGATGGTACTTCAAAAGATGCAATTAAGAGGACCTTAAAAGGATGGGTTCTGCAGTAACTTCTGCGGTTCCCATTCGCGAGGTCGTGAATTTGATTCCCGTGGCCAAACTTCCTAAAACATGGGTTTTCTTGGTGATTTCCCCAGGTTGCTAGGCGAATGCTAGGAAGATTACTTACATCCCCTAAATTTCCTATCCTTCTATTTCACTTCACTTCACCTTTTATCCTGGTTGGCTATTTCGGGTCCTAGGTGTTTTGGCAGAAATGTGCTGTCTGTAAATATTTCTCTCCCGGAGCGGGCGAAGTCTCCGGGTCACGGGCCTCTGAGGGGGAGGAGAGCCGGTTGTACGAGCTGCCACCAGGGTATTTAAATCTGTAGCTGTTTTGGACCCTACATTCTTCTGAGGTGCGGAAACCCTTAGTCTCCTCTCCTCTCACTTCTTCCTCTAATGGGCGGCCCGTTAGGGGCATAGGCACAAAATGTCAAGGTGTTTAGCTCCCCCTTCGAACTTGCCATAGTAAATATAAAATAGCTCAAATATTTATTGGGATTATATTGTTGATAGACACTCAGACATATAAATATAGACTTTTTTAGAATTATTTTATTTGGATTCAGACTGCGAAACGTGTATTTCTGGTAAAATCAAAAAGTCCTCATTCAGATACAGTAAGAATTAACTGAAAATAATAGTTATTTACGGTGGCAAATTCTATTCCACGTGTAGAAACAATACTGTATGAGTAATCCTGTGAGTAGAATCAAACTGCTTGAATATAGTGTCATGCACTATTCTTTAGACTGTTATCAATATTTACAGATTATTAAGTATATACTATTTCCTATCTGTTATCTCCAGCGTCAATGCTGACAACATAATGAGTTAGAAAAAAGTATTATACATAAAGAAGATTATGAGAATAATAAAACGATGGTGAAAGAGGTAATAAAATTTTTCTTAAAAGCAAAGTACTTTAATTAGCACGAAACAAATTACAATACTTGATTTTCTGAGTAAACAAAAATGCTGACTGTATAATTGCTACATTTCTAAATGGTATTCTTTGAGTGGAGAAAGTAAGAATAGAACCGGTTATATGATTTGTTACATTGGTTTAGCTTTATCTTCAAAATGCGCTAACAACATATTTTCACTATAGGTACGTTTCGTACCTTGCCCAATGAAGAAACTGTTATATGATATAAAGTAGTGTTTTCTTGAATTTTAGCAGCAATTCTAATGTTAACCTCTCCCCTACTTTTAAAAGTTCAGCTGCTCCATAATTAGTGCTTTCAAATTATCCATCATTTCATCAAAAATACAAACCTTTTGAGTGAAAATCTTCACATCTTCCAGGAAATCAAAGTTGATACGCTCGGATTTTATACTTTTATACCACTCATTTTAAATTAATATCATCGACAGTTCAAAGGGCTCCTTTAACATTCGACTGTCTAAAAATGTATTTAGGTGAGGCGCGGAAGCCTCATTTTGGACAACTCGTTCAATATTTTAACGCACGTACGGGGTTTGTGCTGAATAATGTGAATGAAAAAACCCCAATATAAATGTGCCAGATGAGTTACTCTTATGTTATTGTTTCAACTCACGAATCATCGGTCTTTGTTCTTTAACGCGTTTCCATTATCTTCAAATAATATACGAGGTCTCTTGCAATATCTCTAGAATCTTTATTGTAATGTCCTTCCCCGTCATGGATAAGTCACGAACAAGTGAAGACAGATCTGTCGCTGAAAATAGCATGTTAATCATATCATATCTTTGTGGTTTGATTTGCAGCGAAGTTCTGATTTAAAGTTCAAAATTTAGTTATTTTGGTCAGTGTTTTTATGTTCAATGACTAAAATATAATTTAATATGATGTATTTGGATGTGTGAAAATTTTTAAGACCACAATTCATAGCATTTGAATGGAAAATGCGTTTTCCTTTATTCTAAATTAGCACACGCTCTGCGACCCCGTGTTCATATTGGGCGTGAAGAGCAGCAGGAGATAAATATTAGAGACAGAAAATAGGTCAACACACCTTAAACATCCGCTCTGCGATCTGCAGGCTTCTATCCCAACTAATTTTACTTTTTTACCATCTACCTATTTACCATCTACACACATTTCAGTGTGTAGTCCATGTTATAGTTACACTAATACTGTAACCAAGGTATTCACAGCAGTAAACTAAAACCGCTTCTATCATTTGATTTACTCCACGCGGAGAAGATAATCTGGTGTCTCTGATTGGCTAAAGTTAAATATGAATCGTTTCCTACTGGATGAAAGCGGAGGAGCAACGATTTCTACTCCAGCGGTCGCATCCTTCATTGGGTTACGATTTTCAATAAAATACCCCGTATTTAAGATATTTTTAGGACTAGTGTTGAGAAATATATACAAATGCATATTTTATTGAACGGTCATTTCTTAAGGAAATTTGGTAATTGTCCGTTTTATGCCGAATTAAAGGAGATTTAGCCCGCCTCGATAGCGTAGATGGTAGCATGTCTGCCTCACGTTCAAGAGGTCCCGAGTTCGAATCTCGGCCAGGTTCGGTTACCTGGATAAGGTTTTTTCCGGGGTTTTCCCTTATCCTTACAGACGAATGTCGGGTAACTCTAAGCTCCATGGACCCTGGACACATTAGAGCATCATTTCACCCATTTCATTCACCTTCCGATATGACTTAATGTTGGATGACGTAAAATTACAACAAAAAAGGAGATTTAAACATGGCTGTTTCTGCATATTTGTGCCTATTTTGTGTGTTAGACTCGGATTCAGCTAGGAAGGCAGTCGTCTGCTAGTTGCGCAGAAACTCGGAAGTGCCACGTGACTTAAAACGCCAATGTCCTTCATTTAAGTGTCCGCGTACAAGCAGAGCTGTTCTCTAATCACATCTTGAAGTTTTCTTTCGTTTGCTGGGAAATAAGTGGTGATATAGTGTTAGCGTGAACTATAGGTAATGAAAGATACAACAGTACTTCAAATGTTGGATAGGCAGACAGGAGAAATTCCGTATCGTGCGTACAATTATTTCAAAAAACCGTCGGAGATAAACAGTGAAGTAGCATGTTCTGGGTTCAGCGTTGCCAAAGCTCAGAACACAAGCAAGCACGTGTTACTAACGCACGGACCATTTTCGTTTGTGTTCCTTCCTTTTATCTGGTCTATTTTATTCCTTTTATCTGGTTATTATTTAAGCTGTGATAAAAACGTGCTATTGTGCTGGAATGAACTTTTAGTAACATGTTAGAATGCTTGACCGCCTTCCAGAAGTGGAACGATATGGCAACATGTCCTCCAATAGCTTTGTCTCTTTCTATGCGCGAACCTCAACTTCCGCCCGCCTTCCTACCTGACCCCGAGTCTAGTGCATATGTTAGGTGTTGGTGCATATTTTATGCATATTTCTTAGGGTTTTTTTTTTTTTTTTTTTGGTGTCAGGTCACCTGGATGCTTGAAAAAGGCACACCTCTTTCTTCAACTCTCTATAATGTATGGTACTTGCAACCATTAGGCTTTCAACACATTCCCACCCTGTTCCCGTAATTGCAGAGAGAGAGAGAGAGAGAGAGAGAGAGAGAGAGAGAGAGAGAGAGAGAGAGAGAGAGAGAGAGAGAGAGAGAGAGAGAGAGAGAGAGAGAGAGAATTAAATGGTAAACTTTCTTTCTGCTTAACATTCTTGAAAAGTGCTAGTTTCTGCCCCAAGTTGCTAAATGCAGAGGCATTTTGAATCTATTCCCGTCACTGTAAAGAAAGAGAGAGCTACAGGGTAAAGATTAAGATTAGGATTACTATGGAGAGGATTCGGTACCGAAACATCTGGTTATGTCCCAAGTGGGACACCTCTGTGAGGAAGGATGAAGCGAGAGGAGACAGAGGGCGGACGACACAAGGAGTCACGACAACGCCGAGACACCTGCCGATATTTCAACCCTGAAAGAGATCACTTGAGGAAAGATGATATGAAATGATAATGGAATTGAAATGGGGGACAGGAAAATCGAGGATATAATTAACCTACCTAACATTTGCCTGGCGACCCGGCAAAACCCCGAAAAACCCATGGGTCCGGTAGGTCGGCCAAGGGAATCGAACCCTGGCCTCCGGCATGCGGGCCACAGACGAACTCGCCTGAGCCATCCCGCACAGTAGTATAGGGTAAATCCTTGTGTCTCTTTGTAATTAAATGCTCAAATGAGCCCAGGGTCCATAGAGATTAGAGCTACCAGACATTCATCTTTCAGCATAAGGGAAAACCCCAAAAATAAACATAGGTAACTCACCCTAACCGAGATTAGAACTCGGAACCTCTTGTACATGAGACAGACACACTACCATCTACGCTACCGAGGTGGGCAATGTGTTTTGAGTTGGTAGCAACTCCACACTTGGGCTCTATTTAATGGTTGCCCAACTGTTAAGGCATTAGCTGTTTCACTTCTGTTTTGTGCAATTACATATTGTGCAGCGCACTTGTTTTGTGATTCAAGTAACAACGTTTAGAAAATATCAGTTTACCAGGAAAAATACGAGTCAGTTGGAGAATTTAATGTCATGCTCACGTGTTACCGCGGTAGCTCAATGGTTAAGAGCAACCGGACGGAAACCGGCACACCCGTGGTTCAAATCCCGGCTATAGCATTAAATTTTTCAGTCTCACTCCACCTATCCAAAAATGTAGGACTACCAAAGTTGAGAGAAATTAGTAAAGTGCTGCATGGGGAACACTGTGCTAATGTAGAAATTGATCCGTCATTATTGGTAAACTTGAAGTTTTGTTCGCTTACTTCTTGTAATGTGGAGAGAGGCTTTTCTCTCTATAAATATGTTTATACTAATAGGAGAAATGGATTACTGCCAGAAAATATCGAAAAAATAATTGTTTAACACTGCTTCTTAATAGAAGAAAATAACGCATTGTTTATAGATTAGAATATTTTCATATTTTAGCTAATAGTTGCAATAAATGTGCACAAATGTACAGTAATTTGAATAGTTTTTAATTATTGCCTTTTATTATCATCACTAAAATTCGGCATTTGATAGTGCATATTTGATTGTTTATGCATATTTGGGTGCATATTTTGGCAATTTTAGTGCATATTTGCATGCATATTTTCAGGTTTTATTGCATACATTTCTCAGAACTATTTATGATAGATGAAATGTATATTTTGAATTTTATGGCTGTAGTCTCTGATATTTTCTTTTATTTACGTCTTCCAACGTTAAGTCGTATCAGACGGTGAATGAATTGGGTGAAACTGAATGAGTGAAACTCATTGGGCGAAACTCAAATGAGTCCAGGGTCCGTGGAGCTTAGAGTTACCCGATATTCATCTTCAAGGATAAGGGAAAACTTCGGGAAAACCCTATCCAGGTAACTCACCCTGACGAGATTCGAACTCGGGACCTCTTGAACGTGAGGCACACATGCTACCATCTACGCTACCGATGCGGGCAGCCTCTCATGTTCTCTGAATTCTGGATTACTTGTGTATAAATGGCAGACACACAATTTACACAAAAATTTAGGCTGATTAATGCTCACAGTTTATGATAGTGTTCCTTTATCCGATATATTCTTTGTTCTTAGTGTTAATTTTCCACTACAGCTTGTGTACAACGTGACAATCTTCCACACCTGAAGCAAAGATGTGCATAATACGAGTAAGAGAATGGGGACCAGTATTCCACTTACTGAGTATGAAAGTACAGTGCGTTGTATATGTGATTGCTTCGGACACCACGATCACCATTTCTCCTCTCATGCGCATATGGAATTCCACGTTTTACACAAGCAGTACTGTAGTTTTGACAAATGGGAAGTCGTTATTTCTTTCTTCTCTCCTGGTCATGCAAAGAGAACGAAATCTTATATACCTCATAGAGCGGCTGCTTCTTAAAAGATTGAGGGTTGCTATATTTACACATTGCACCCACAAGGAAACATTAAATAACATCATTCCTACAACTATTCATTTTGGTTAACTTGAAGTAGTTAGAAAATCAGCTTTTGTAAAAATTTGTTGAATAAAGGATAGAGAAAGTCATATGAATGTAAGACGAGTGATATTTAAGAACAGTTATCGCTATCCCGTTGTTTCTCGCAATGTCATTGAAAGAGCAAGAAACTACAATTTCTTTTTTTCAGCAGGGGCTCAAAACAAATACTTCCTGTAATATTTTCATTTAACATTTTTGGGTGAAATGCAATATATGGGCACTTTCTCTGCCTGTTGTGTTTAGTAGAGAAAGTATAAATATTCTGAGTTTGAAACACAGCCTTTTCCTACGTTTCAAAAATAAATGTCAAACTAACTTCGTGGTGCAAATGTTGAACTTAAGAATGATGATATAATGGACCGAAGTTCCCTCCCTTCCGCTTGTCCGCTCTAGCTACTTAAAGACGTAGGTCCGAGACTAAAAATAAACTCGTTTAATAAATCATTGGCTCTTGCATGCTCTACTGGTGACGTAAATGTGAGATGATGATAGGTCACTAGCCCCAGCATATCTTGGAAGCGAAAACTAGGAAATACGAGAAGTGTGCGTAAAAACTAAAAATCCACAACTATTAGGTGTGCAACTATTAGTGCCTTACTAAAATAACTTTATCATTGAATGCAAATCTACATCTATTTATGTTTAACCTTATATGTATATTAGTGATCGTTATACACAGACTATGAAGAAGTTCTTGAACTGTTAATTGATAGTCAGAATTTGTAAACCAGAAAGGATAACTTTTAATTTAATTATTATATTCAATATGTTCAGTGGTGATAACCTTGAGGGACAGAATCTTATTTTTATTATTGTTTAAAGAAGAGCGGTTAGTTTTAAGTCCCTTTTAACTAAAAACATACTGTAATCCTGAGCAAAGGAACTTATGAATCAGCAGCCAGAGACCTTAATACTTCCTGCGAAGACATTCTGGTGCAAACGATGTTACGAGTCCTTCAAAATCAAAGTTAATCAAATTCATGTACGAAAGAAAAGTAAACAACCGCCCTGTTATATTAAACGACACATTAATGGTCACATCTCAAATTGCCAGATACCTTGGCCTAATTTAAGACAACGGATGCACCTGGAACGACCACATTACCAATTTAGTACCAAAAAAATAAGACATCATATTCGTCTTCTAAAGCCAATCATCGCAAGAAAGTCTGCAGCACAAGCTGTGGCTGTACACTTCTCTTATTCGACCTTTATGGCAGTATGCTTCTGCGGTATGGGGATCTGCTTCATCAACGCACATGACAAGAAATCAAACCCTACAAAACAGATATTTACGAATCATAACTGATGCACAGTGGTACATTCGTAACACCACTCTGCATAGTGACTTAGGTGTTCCGGGGGTATCTGCAGTCCCCCGAGAGAGCTATAAAAATCATACAACTCATTTCTACAACACACTAATCCTTTGTAACAACAAATACCAACAAATCCTACACCAAATCGAGACAATGGAAGATTGAAAAGAAAATGACACATAGACCTAATATCAAAACCTTAAAGACTAATGGGATTACCGGTGGATAACACACCATATACCTACATGTTTAATGTTATTTAATATATTATAGGTAATTTGGCAAAACTATATTGTACCAGCTATGTACAGAAAAGTTATCATCAATAAATTTAAAATCAATTTTTCTAATAATCTCTTCAACATGCACCCACTTATAATAGAAAACTCTTAGGTAATATACGTACCTGATATGACTATATAAAAGTATTAAGACGTTATATTGAAATAAAATTTAAAAATATGAAAATATTATGTAATCTCTCCTTGAATGAGATGGTTGTGGAACCCACATGAGTTATTTACCTTATCAAAATTTATTTTTAATACTGAAGAGTTAGGAAATACCTATCACTGTAATCTAACTTGGCCGTTCACTTTCACTTTTGGTATGATTATTTGACAACAAGGTTTTCCCCATACATCTGCACTACACCACTGAACCAAAGGACCTGAAGTATCAACTGAAGAACTATTATAAACCTGCACGAATATTTTTGCAATTAACTTTCTAAAACTATTAGCGGTAGAATCTTTTGCACTGCCTTCCGTTGGGAAAATTACTGGGTTTAATTCTTATAAATGTTAAAATATGCTAAATGATAGACCTAAAGTAAGTTTATTATTACGCGTAAGCATACGTAACGTAACCCATGGCGTGGTAACACAAAGTGGGCCTGAGCCTGCCAATCCGACTGCCGGCCTCACGCCCACATACGCAAGGCAGAGGTGAGCGATCATCCAACCGATATGGGGAGGAGATGTGGTCAGCATTTCGGCAACCCCAGCCAGAAAGTTGGACCAGGGTTCGATACTTAGCGTAGCTACTCAATTTCCTCACGATGCTGAATGGGCACCAGTCCTATAACCTGGACTTAAAATCCGTAGCTCTCAGAGGTGGGATCGATCCTGGGCACATTTCGGATGCAGGGAACCAAAGCACAACGTTCTAGCTCACTGCGCCACGGCGCAGGACACGTGAGTAGACACTAGAACTTAATTCCGAAAACTCAGTCAATTTCACACCGCGAGGGAACGGCTACGACCAGTGTTAAGTGAGGTATTATCAGTGTTGCTAAGTTTGAAGATTCATCAATGACGCATTACTTGAAAATGTCAAACTTTTAGATGAATAAGAAGATAAAACAAATAAAATAAAAATATAAGTATGTAATATATGAAAATAAAATAAACGAATAAGATGCATAATTTTCAATCTGCTGGGTGCTATGCTTACTAACAAACTTAAGGTTAGCAGTTCAGCAGGATCTTTGAGAGCCAGTACTATACGATCCAGCCACTCCGTTATGCACTTATAATTTACTTCTATTAAATTGTAATATTTGTAGTTTTTTGTTTCTACGGCGGCCCATGAGACAGCAACCAGTCAGCGATCTGAGGAATCTGCAGAATCAATTTGCCCCTTGTCTAATGAGTTCATGGTCCATTTTTCGCAGCTGTGGTTTAGCATTGCTTTATAGAAATGACTCGGCGATTTTCTTAGGATTGCCAACTTTCAGAAATGAAAATAACGGATAGGTAGATAAGTGCTCTAACGCATTCCGGATATAGACATTGTTCATCGAATATTTTTTTATTGCCTACATCACAGATTTATTAGGATAAATAAATTGCATTACATTTTACCATCTTAACGTCAATGGATCCCTATTTGTACTTATCAAAATAACGTACCTCAGTTTGTACCCATCTGTTTTTGCAAAAGCAGACAACCTTTTACATGAATAAATACAATGTACGATTAACCGAAACTATACCTTTATGAGATGTAAACTCCTCTTAAATGTCTCAGTCTACTTATTGTCGCGACTGGCGGTGTACGCGCACAAAGAGTTCGGCGCGGAGACATAAGGGACAGATAGTGCACCACAGAGATAAAGGGCTTTCCGAAACAGATAAAGATACGCGGAGATAAAAGGCTTGCCGAAACAGATAAATACAGATAACTAGAAAGTTCTAGTGACATCTTGATTGACAGAAAACGTTCCACAACCGTCTGGAATCATGAATAGTCGTATAAAAGAAGCCGTAGCTGGCTTATCGGACAGTCGTAATGAGAGAGTCGAAATGGAACTTGATAATCGTGCAGCTGTATTTTGAAAGTGAACTATTTGTTTGTGGGTGTGGCAGACGAACTGGAAGATTATAATTGTGTATGTGACGTAATTCTGCTACTGTAAGGGTTGACCAAAGTGTATTTCTGCGGAAATATATAACATTTTGAATTTCTGCTGATTGGACTTTTAATTCTACGAACCCATAAAGTCACAATTGGTGTCAGGAAGTGGAATATAACGACAATGGACGCTGCATTGGATTTTTTTTATTGTTTGCAATTTATGTCCTCCAACCTTAAGTCATATCGGACGATGATTGAAATGGGTGAAATGATGCTCAAATGAGTCCGAGGTCCATGGAACTTAGAGTTACCCAACATTCGTCTATCAGGATAAGGGAAACCCCCGGAAAAAAACCTTATCCAGTTAACTCACCCTGACCGAGATTCGAACTCGGACCTCTTGAACGTGAGGCACACATGCTACCATCTACACTACCAAGGCGGGCACTGCATTGGAAGAAGAGGTTTTACAGAAAGTGGAAGAAATGAAGGCCGAATTAACAACAAAGACGGAAACGGAAATAACAACCTGACCGCGGAATTGAAAGAAATGAAGACGGCCAACGACAAGCTCACCGCCGAGTTGAAAGAAATGAAGACGGCGAATGACACCCTCGCTGTGAAAACGGAAGCGGCAAAGAACAACCTGGCCGAATTAACCACAGAAATGAAAGCGGCGAACGACAACCTGGCCACAGAAATGAAGGCTGCGAACGAGACCCTCGCCGCCAAATTTGAGGAACAGTTGGCCGGTGTGAAGGAGGACGTCACGGAGGTGGACAAGCGGATGGGTCAAGGGGACGAGCGCGTCGAACACCTGGCAAACCGCGTTAACGAACTGGAGGGAAACGTCGAAACCAACACTAAGTTTCTAAACACCATGGGAGAGGACATCGTCGAAAAAGGTTGAAGGATGTAAAGGCCGACGCACCGGGACGCGACACATCTGCGCGCGTCAAACCTCATAAATAAGACAGCACGACGACTTTCGAAGTCTTCTGCCGCCAGTTTGACACAGTGGCCAAGCACGACAAGTGGTTACCGGAGGTAGAGGCCGCACAGCTAATAGCCAGCCTCCAGGGACAGCCCGCAAAAGTCCTGAACGTGGTCCAGACATCAGCGGTGCCCAGGGACATGTGGGAGGCCCTGGAAAACCGCTTCGGAAACCACCGCTTCGCCGCAGCCTACCGCAGCCAATTGAAGTCAAGGTCACAGCAGCCAGGAGAGACGCTGCAGGAGTTCGCCCTGGCAACTGAGCAGCTGGCTAGCAAAGCCTTAGTCGACCAAAGTTCGTATCCCGGGAAGCCACCTACACCTTCGTTGACGGGGTACAAGACACGGAGATTCGTCAGCGCCTAATGCTCGGCGATTATAAAACTATCCACGAGGCGCTAACGGTAGCATTGAGGATGGAGGCGGCCAAGCTGGCGGCTACACCGACTTCGAGAACGAGGAGTATCCACTACACTGCAGACCGAAGGCCAGCCGAGGGACGCCGGCGAAGACCTGGTGGTGTGTGATGGGAGTGTGGCCAACTGGAACACCTGGAGAGAGACGGCTCACACCAGGAAGTAAGGGCCGTCTTGGTGAGGGGCACGTCGGCGCCATAACCACCATCCCCTCGAGTGACACTGCGCGCCGTAAGCCGGCGTATGGATGACAGCCTCATCGCGGACGGTTGGGTGAAGGAGAGGTCGTGCCGCGTGCTGGTGGACATCGGGACAACCGTGACCATCATCAGATCTAAAGCGGCCAAGGGTTTCCCGTCGAGATAACCGAGCCCACCATATCAGCTTGTGACGGCATCGAGTGACACCTTGCCTGTGGAGATGGAGGCTCTGCTGAAGTTGACCTTGAGATGGAGTGCCGTGCGTAAGTGGGTGTTCGTCGCGAAGGTGGCTGAGGAGGTGATACTGGGATTGGATACCCTCAGGAGCCACGAGGCGATTGTCGACGTCGGTAGGAAGGTCCTACGGCTCAATGAAGAAGAGGCAACCCGAAGAACGCCTTGGAATCAGCAGGGTCATCCTGAGGGAAGATGTGCTTGTCCCCGTGAGAAGCGAGTTGGTGGTGACGGCGCGACTGGAAGGTCAGCGAACCAAGAACATGATGCTGGACCAGAAGTCGCCTATACACGGACTATGCGTAGCCAGAACATTGTTGCCGCGCCGAGAGGAAGCGCCAGTGAGGCTGCTCAACCTGACAGATACCGGTCACGATGTCCAGGCCGGAACGGAGCTGGGGACGTGCGAGGCCGTGGTCAGCGTAACACCAATCGACAAGACCTAGGAGCCGGT
The DNA here is from genome assembly GCA_030765055.1 of Mantis religiosa. NCBI lineage: Eukaryota > Metazoa > Arthropoda > Insecta > Mantodea > Mantidae > Mantis > Mantis religiosa. The sequence continues at coordinate 128,656,305 of CM060950.1, forward strand.
GCCGACGCAATACCTGGGGCCCCGGCTGGAAGGCTTATTGGAGAGGGCGGCCCACCACCTGATCGCAGAATAGCTCAAGACGGTTGGACAACTGCTGAAATGATACCAGCACGTCTTCGGCCATGGTGACAGCGACTACGGCCGCACGGACCAGCTGCTACACCGCATCGACACCGGAGGCGCCCGGCCTATTCGGTAACCATCTACACGCATTCCGTTGGCAAAACAAGCGGCGGTACGAGACATGCTGGAGGACATGAGATCCAGGGGAGTAATCAAAGAGTCTGACAGCCCTTGGTGTTGCCCTGTAGTCTTGGTGACGAAGAAGAACGGTGAACTACGCTTCTGCGTGGACTACAGGAAGCTGAACGCTGTCACCTGGAAGGATTGCTTCCCCTTACCCCGGATTGACGACACTGTGGACACGCTTGCTGGTGCACAGGGATCTTTACCCTGGACCTGAAGTCGGGTTACCGGCATTAAGCTTTAGACCCGAGAGACAGGGAGAAGACCGCATTCTCGACAGGGCAAGGGCTTTGGCAATTCACAGTTATGTCCTTTGGCCTCTGTAACGCACCAGCTATTTTCCAGCGCCTTATGGAGTCGGTAATGAGAGGACTGACTTATGACGCCTGCCTGCTATACCTGGACGACACCATCATCGTCGGCAACACGTTCGAAGACCATCTCGACACACTGAGTAAGGTGCTACAGAGACTGCAGGCGACCAACCTGAAGCTAAACGTGAAGAAGTGCCAGCTCTTCCGTAAGGAAGTCAAATACTTGAATATAGTCTAACCGACCGGAGTGTCCACAGACCCGGAGAAGACACAGGCAGTGAGAGATTGGCCTCGGCCAAAGAATAAGGGAGAACTGAGCAGTTTTCATGAATTGTGTAGTTATTAACGCCGTTTCATAATGGGGTTCTCCAACATCGCCAAGCCCATCACCCGCCTGACGGAAGAACAGCGGCCTTATGTGTGGTCGGAGAACGCCGAACGCGCTTTCCAGCAACTGAAGAAGACACTTCCAGTGCTCCAATTTTGGAATTTTCACAACCAGACGGCGCTTTCATTGTGGACACCGACGCCAGCGACCATTGCATTGGAGGTGTCCAGGACTGCCACGAGCGAGTGGTAGCCTACTACAGCAAGACACTATCCAAGGCAGAGAATAACTACTGCGTCAACCGGTGAGAGCTATTGGCGGTGGTAAAAACCTTGGAGCACTTCCACAAGTACCTGTACTGTTAGTCATTCCACCTGAGAACTGACTACTCCACCCTCACCTGGCTATTGAGCTTTAGGAACCTGGAAGGCCAGACAGCCCGTTGGGTCCAGAGGCTGCAGGAGTGCGACTTCACCTCTGAACATCGTAGAGGGAAGAAACACGGCAACGCAGACGCCATGTCCCGAAGACCCTACCGAGAAGAATGCGGTCAATGCACAACAGTGGAAGAGAAGGAGCGTGCCGCAGCTGTCAGAGTGGTCACAGAAGTACCTGCGGATGGCTGCAATAGCGCAAGGCCTAAGCAGGGAGCAGCTGGCGGACGCCGACTTGGGGCCACTGTTGATGGAAGTGGAGGCAGGTACAAGACACACCTGGGAGGACATCGCACCAAGGAGCACCACATACAGGTCCTGCTGGGTCCAATGGGACTCATTGAATATCAAAGGGGGCGTGCTTTTCCGGGTATGGGAATCACGCAATGGAAGACGCAGAGAGAGCAGTTGGTACTTCCCCGAAGTAATGTCCCGGAGGTCTTGGAGGAAGTGCACGTCGGTGCTTCAGGAGGACACCTGGGAGCAAACCGAACGATCGACAAACTCGACATCGCTACTACTGGCTGAGGCTTGGAGCAGACGCTGAGAGATGGTGCCGTCAATGCCACGTGTGCGCGGTGAGTCGCGGCCCCAGACTAGGTGCCGGGATTGCATGCAGCAATACAACGTCGGAGCGCCTTTCGAACGTATCGCTGTCGACATAACTGGACCATTCCCAGTGTCCGACCGAAGCAATAAGTACCTGATGGTGGTCGTGGACTACTTCACCAAGTGGCCGGAGGTGTATGCCATCCCGAACCAGGAGGCGAAGGCAATTACAGCCTGCCTCGTGGAGAAAACTGTTCTGTCGTTTTGGGTGCCGTTAAAGCTCCACAGCGACCACGGCACCAATTTTGAGTCTAACCCAATGAAGGAGGCACTGGGAAGACCTGGGGTGAACAGGACCTGCACAACACCCCTACATCCGCAGTAGTACGGCATGATGGATAGGTACATCAAAACCTAGAAGAACACCTGAGGAAGGTCATGGCAGCCATCAGCGATGCTGGGACGTCAAGGTGCCACTGTTCTTGCTGGCTTACCGCTCGTCAACACACGACACCACTGGGATGACGCCAGCCAGCTTAATGTTCGGCCAAGAGTTACGCCTCCCTTGTGACCTGGCTTTTGGGAGTCCGCCGGACGCAAAACAGCCAGCAACGAGTATGTGGAGAGCCTCATGTATCATCTCCCCGACATGCATGAGCTGGCTCGTAAGAACATCCAGAAGGGCAAGCGACCACATGAAGACCCGATACCACAGGCAAGCCAACAGCCGGAGGGTTCCAGCAAGGTTTCCTGGTCTGTTTGTACTGCCCTTCCAGGACCAAGGGCGATGCCTATAACTTCAACAAACATGCTAAGGACCGTACGGGTGGTAAAAGAGGATTAATGACGTGGTTTACCACATCCAAAAGGTGCCCCGAGGAAAGATGTTGGTGGCACACCTGGATCGTCTGGCCCGCTATGATGGTGCTGTTCGGGACGACCAGCCTTGAGGAGGGAGCACTGTCGCGACTGGTGGTGTACACGCACAAGGGGTTTGGCGCGGAGAGGTAAGGGACAAATAGTGCAACATGGAGATGAAGTGCTTTCCGAAACAGATGAAAATAGCGCGGAGATAAAAGCTTACGAAACAAATAAATATAGATAACTAGAAAGTTCTAGTGACATCTTGATTGATATAGAACAGTCCACAATCGTCTGGAATCATGAATGGTCGTATAAAAGAAGTGTGGCTAGTTTATCGGACAGTCGTAATGAGAGAGTCGAAATGGAACTTGATAATCGTGCAGCTGTATTTTGAAAGTGAACTCTTGTTTGTGGGTATGGCAGACGAACTGGAATATTGTAATTGTGTATGTGACGAAATTCTGCTACTGTAAGGGTTGACCAAAGTGTATTTCTACGGAAATAAAGAACATTTTGAATTTCTGCAAATTGGACTTTTAATTCTACGAACATGCAAAGTCACAGTATATAGATAAACAGCCTTACTGTTCCTATATGATTTGATTTTAGCACACTAAGATAAAGCCAACCACTTTAAAGAATTATTTACATATATTCTTTCTTTTTTTACAAATCATTAAAACTCTTGGTCTAGTTTCCTGGTGCATTTCTCATAGCAATAGGCCGCGCTGTCGCTGACTGGTTAGTTCGCACCGCTCGACTCTCACTAAGGCGGCCGAGGTTGATTTCAGGCGAACCGTAAAGTGAGATTTGTGGTGAACAACACGGCGCTGGGGTGGGGATTTCTCCGGGATCTCCGGTTTCCCACCATCTCATTTCACGGTGCTTCATCTTAATCTCATTTATCACCGCCTGCGGTGCCACATGTAGTAAAACTGGGTGTTAAACAGTACACATTTCATTTCATTTTCATCCTGATATACATCATGGTCACTGAATACAGTTAGGAAGGTTTTGAAGTTGTTTAAACTGAAACACTGATTTAAAAGTAAGGGGCATCCGAGATTCTACTGACAACCTTTTCTTAAAACTGTAGAGCTGGTTTGAATATAAACAAGTTTAAGTACATTTAAAGTAAAAGGGGCAAGGTTTCTTCATTGCTTCATGGTTGTGAAACACCTTAACTTAAACTACAGGTTAAGTTCCACTACAGAAAAAGTTACAACTAATAGATAATAACGAAATCAGAATATGGAATAAATGCTATAAAATTCGGCATTTGGGATTTGGTTCCAAATATACCTCGAAATATGGGATTTACCGGAATATAGGGGATAGTTAGAATTCTATTCCACATATCTATCAGTCTGAATTTGTTTGCTTTAATGTTTATTTCTTCCCTTTGGTATTAAGACATCAAAGTGTAGGGCAACATCTGCTCTTTAACTAATATGCAAATAATGAGTGGTAAATATGTAAATAAACGATAGAGCAAATGATGTAATAGCAAATTATAATATACATAAGGGAAATAAGTGAACAGAAAGGTAACAGATGTGAATGGTTGAAATATTATGAATAATATTGTAAATAGCATGTAATATAAGTATTACAATCTTATTATGGGATGTAAAAGCATGCTGGTCACGAAAAGTGAGCTAGGGAGTTAAGACATTTCACCACGTGTACTTCATAGCAGCAAAGGTAGCTTCTAAGAGA
>CM060950.1:128661758-128691758 GCA_030765055.1 Mantis religiosa
ATGAAAGGGTATAGCCAGACTGAAAAATTCAATGTCATAGCCGGGACACGGCTAGTGTGAAAGAACAATTAATTTCCATTAATTGTATCTAATAGTGGTCCGAACTATAAAGCCCGGGCCTTAAAGTACTTACAGCATAGTAAGTCGCCATTAAGGTAGTTGTCTCATGTGTTTATGAGAACTCCTAGTGGTTTACCGGAAAAAACACGAGTCATATCGGCACGTTGGCCATAGTAGCTCAACGGTTAGAGCGGCTGTACGGAAACCAGAAGATCCGTGGTTCATATCCGGCTATTGCATTGAATTTTTCAGTCTGGCTCTACCCTTTCATAATTTTCTGAGTGGTTAAAAACTGCTTGTTCATCCCCAGATAAAATGGTGGCCATTGCATGGATGTTTATTTAAAATGCCTTAGAAATTTCGAATGCATTATATTGACTGAGCGGGTCTTGGTCACCGACGGTGCAGAGAAGCGATAGTCCGCTACTGATACGATAACACAATCTGGCGGCGTGCGACACAGTTATAACAAAGTCCACAGGTCATCCAAGAGCCCCGTCAGCATGGAGACGGTTAGAAGTATTACTGAAGTGATGATCATCAAGAAAATTCTGATGACTTGTCGTTTAATTGTTGCATCATAGGCATTGCTAACGTGTACATAAATCTTTATGATAGTAACAATATTATTAAAATGCATATTTGTCGTTACGGTATTTTTGGTCATTTTATGCTATTTTCTGTTTCAAGTCACTTTTTTCTGGATTTTATGTAAAATACTGCCGATTCAAAAGGAAGTACGATAGCAAGGGTTATGACAGAATCACAATATAGGGAATCTTGTAAACCACTTCTTATTGTGGCCGTATATAAGCAATAGTAGATAAATATATATTACCCTGGGTATTTAGGAAGATACTTGGCCTCGGAGGCGCTGTTATCTGTTAACACCGTACGGCTAGCTATCAATGGGAAGGAGAGGTTTACAGCATGTCACAAAAGTGACTACACTATTGAAGGCAGGCGCTAAAGAGGACAAAAATGAGTTCTTTAGTACTAGTGAAAATTCTGATTCATGCATATCCTTTCAATAGCTTCTTTAATTTTAATTTACGTCCTCCAGCGTATATCGGACGATGAATGGAATGGGCAAAATAATGCTCAAATGATCCCAGAGTCCATAGAGCTTACAGTTACCCGACATTCGTCTTTGAGGATAAGGAAAATCTCCGGAAAAAAAACTTATCCAGGTAACTCAAACCTGATCGAGATTCGAACTCGGGACGTCTTATACGGGAGGCAGACACGCTACCATCTACGCTACCGAGGTGTGCATTTCACTTGTATCTAGCCTCCATCTGTGGGTATATCTTCTAAAGGATGGATATCAGCTGTTGTCTGTAGAACTGCCGGAATGTAAAAAACCGACTCAGGTATATGCTTTTTCTTCCTCTTCATCACTGCTATCCAAGCCCACATTGATTACTGGTTTTTTCTATTTCTTCTTCCATCAAGGCGTCTCGATACCAGTATTCTTACTCTATGAACCTAATTTTGATGAACGCATTTAAACATTGTCTGGTGCACTTAAAGTCACAGAACACAAACTGTCTGCTATTTTTTGTTTCATGATATTCCACATCAGTTCGTAGAGATAAGGAGGCAATCTATATAGGCGTTCCGGTAAAATGTGTCGTATATTTTTACATTTTTTAAAAATAGATCCCATTTTCTTTAATATTCGCCAGAATACTTTCTATCCACCATCGAAATTAATTTTCTCATTTACTGCATAGAATAATTTCTTCGCTGTTGGAATTTCTTTACTTACTTCACAATAATAATAATAATAATAATAATAATAATAATAATAATAATAATAATAATAATAATAATAATAATAATAATAATAATAATAATAATAATAATAATAATAATAATGATAATAATGATAATAATGATAATAATGATAATAATGATAATAATGATAATAATGATAATAATGATAATAATAATAATGATAATAATAATGATAATAATCATAATAATCATAATAATAATCATAATAATAATAATAATAATAATAATAATAATAATAATAATAATAATAATAATAATAATAATAATAATAATAATAATAATAATAATAATAATAATAATAATAATAATAATAATAATAATAATAATAATAATAATAATAATAATAATAATAATAATAATAATAATAATAATAATAATAATAATAATAATAATAATAATAATAATAATAATAATAATAATAATAATAATAATAATAATAATAATAATAATAATAATAATAATAATAATAATAATAATAATAATAATAATAATAATAATAATAATAATAATAATAATAATAATAATAATAATAATAATAATAATAATAATAATAATAATAATAATAATAATAATAATAATAATAATAATAATAATAATAATAATAATAATAATAATAATAATAATAATAATAATAATAATAATAATAATAATAATAATAATAATAATAATAATAATAATAATAATAATAATAATAATAATAATAATAATAATAATAATAATAATAATAATAATAATAATAATAATAATAATAATAATAATAATAATAATAATAATAATAATAATAATAATAATAATAATAATAATAATAATAATAATAATAATAATAATAATAAAAAAAGTTCTGCGAATGACACAATTGTCGAAATCATAATGTGAAACTTCATTTTCGGATTGGAGTAAGCAACCCGTGTATGCTAGCCACTGTCCTTTGCAAAGGAAGATACAGACCGTTTTGCTTTTTCTTCGCTCTGAACTGGGAAACATTCTGAATAATAATCTTCTCCTTTGAGAGTTTACAACCCTCCGAGGTGACTTTTATTAAAGTTTCCATCCTTGAAAATTATGATTAGAGACACCTCACTTTGTGATATGACACGATACTATACTGCGGTTCTCATACGTACACCACTGTTAACAACTAGATTAACAAACTTAATAGGCAGCCACCACAACACAAGAAACTTCAAGCTATTGGATTATAATTTACGTCCTCCGACGTTAAGTCATATCGGACGATGAATGAAATGGGTGAAATGATGCTCAAATGAGCCCAGGATCCATAAAGCTTAGAGTTACCCGACATTCGTCTTTTAAGATAAGGGAAAACCCCGGAAAAACCCCGGAAAAACCTTATTGAGGTAACTCACCCTGACCGAGATTCGAACTCGGGACCTCTTGAACGTGAGGCAGACATGCTACCTTCTACGCTACCGAGGCCGGCGCCCATATTGTGGAGTAACAACAACTAAACGCCACTAAAACTTTTAAATAAGCTTCCAGACTGTTCCAGCAAGAGAGTATAAATGTACGCGGTACAATTAAACACAATCCTTTTTTACCATGTAAATAGATTTCCTGACAGACATAAAAGTAATTTAGTGCCGATACCTTGATGACAAAAGTATTACTCTATAGTTAATTGAGGAGATAAGTTTAATATTATTAGTATTATCATTAGTATTATGATTATTATTATTATTATTATTATTATTATTATTATTATTATTATTATTATTATTATTATTATTATTATTATTATTATTATTATCATCATCATCATCATCATCATCATCATCATCATTATTATTATTATTATTATTATTATTATTATTATTAGGGCGCCGGGGTAGCGCGGTGGTTTCGTTCGCGGCTCCCGTTCTAAGGGTCCCGAGTTCGATTCCCGGCTCTGGGGTTGGCGATTTTAAGTCGGCCCTATCCACGCCTTCACCTCTGTCTAGCACACGTGAAGTATCCCCTATGCCCAACGTGGTTCGGAGTCCACGGTAAAAACTGTAGGTCCTCTCACCTCACCGCCATCTTCACTATCACCCTATCATCGGAGGTAATGGACACCGCCCTCTGGGTGCCTCCACCTGAGAAATGGGTCCGGTCATCACTTGGTGGGGTGAGGTTACCACGAAGGCCAAGGTTGCCATGTGGGGAGTGTTAGTAACTAACTTATTATTATTATTATTATTATTATTATTATTATTATTATTATTATTATTATTATTATTATTATTATTATTATTATTATTATTATTATTATTATTATTATTATTATTATTATTATTATTATTATTATTATTATTATTATTATTATTATTATTATTATTATTATTATTATTATTATTATTATTATTATTATTATTATTATTATTATTATTATTATTATTATTATTATTATTATTATTATTATTATTATTATTATTATTATTATTATTATTATTATTTTAGGCCGCGCCATGGCTGAGTGGTTAGACTGCTTGGCTCTCACCTAGGGGGCCCCGGGTCGATCTCATGCGACCGCAAAGTGGGATTTGTGCGGACAACATGGCGCTGAGGTGGGTTTCCTCCGGGTCCTCCGGTTTCTCCCACCATCATTCCACCTACAGCTCCATCATTCATTCATCCCAGGCGTTGGGCCGACCCCTCAACCCTGATCTCATCAGGTCAATATGCTTCGGCTCCCTCGCTCTGAGGAAACCCAAGCGACTCCTAACACCAGCATTTTTTTTTTATCTTCGTCAACAGTGTCATTCCCATATTTTTTTGTTTTCCTCTCTGCGTAGCATTGGTGAGGAACGGAGACATGAAAAAATTAGTATTTTGTCATTTTCTTCCCCTTCTCATCTCCCTTGCATTTTACCTTGAGTACCTATATAAAAAAAGTTCACATAGTAAAACCTGCCTAAATGGACCCCTTATATGCCGGAAACCTGGAAAAACGGAAAATAAATTTCGGAAAGGAGCTATTTCCCATGTAAAATTATACTCCAAGCAGGAAAACTGCCTAACACGGAAACGGAAATATTTTTCAGGAACCGTTTGCATAAACAAGCTGATTAAAACGTATTACTTTATGAGTAATGGGTTACGACGTATGTATTTTAAGTGCTTTAATTTTGAGGGCAACTGCACTTGCACCGAAGTTCTATGAAGTATAGTCATACTATGTAATCCTTCGAGGAAAATGCTCTCTCAATTCTCTTTACATAGTAAGGGTACAACTGTTTTGCATGTTCATTTATAGTTTCGTTCTTAGAAGTGATTAAGTACGAGTGGAAGAAAACTGTAAAGTTTAGTGATTTTTAAAAACTTTGTGTGTACGAAAATTCTGTAAAATGAGTTATAAACGTAAAGCATTATCACTGGAGGAAAAATTAAGGTTATTGAAGAACACGAATAGAACAATCGTCCAGCTTAAGAACTGACCGTGTTGTTTAAGTGGGGAAAACATAGATTTATTTTTAAAACATGAAATAAAAATTAAAGACGAGTGGCTAAAGGGAACTGCAGGGCATGTGAAATGCATCCAAATTCTACAGAGTATGAAGAGCTAAATCGTGCTGTGTTCGAATGGCTAAAGAAATACCCATTTCTGGACCATTGCTTAAGCTTTAGAGACAACATGAAAATTAGGCAAAGGCAATTTCAGAGCTTCCAATGGATAGCTCCAGATTTTCAAACATCGCCATGTGTGATGAAGCAAGTGATATTGATATGCAGGCAGTTGCAGATTGGAAAGGGAAAATTGAAATCAGGCAAAGAAACTAGGCGATAAACTACAAATATTGTGTATATGTTGAAAATATGGTACATAATACACATCAGCCTATTGTCATTTACACTTTATTTTATATTGTTTCTTCACTGTAAACCTGTGCGATTATAACTTCTGTAATTTCTTTATATTCAAACACAGCCCTTTGGAAGACAGAATCCGGTGTAAACGGAAAATAAATGCCGGAACGATCGCGTTTCGTTTTAGAGAGGTTTTACTGTATTACCTATTGATATTTTATAAAACGATTAGTTTTCAAACATTAAATATCATTATTCAACTAAGTAATAAGAGTAACTTTTTATATCTAATAATGATTTATTTGCGTTCTTGTGGAAAAATCGTATTCCTGATCTAATAATAGTCCGGAAAGGGTTGCTTGTGTAGGGAGCAGTAACACTAAAGCTATGAATTCATATCCCAGGTCAGCAGTCCAACTTTTCCATTAATAAATGCACGCAGTCAGGTATCTGTTATCAGAAGCTGTGAAGTTGTCATTGTTCGCTGTGAATTTTGTAGAACCTGAGAATGCTAAGGAATTAAGGCTGTGGATTCTTAAGGCGTGTTTCAAATAGTGTTACTATTTTTCTTCAGGTTTTTCAAATAAGAACGCGGAAAAAATATATGCGTTTAATTAATTTTTAAATTAACTCATCATTATTCTTGCACCTTCACTCTCTGCATGCATAGCAGTTGCACCTATTTTTAACCTGCAACTTTCTGTGTATTAAATTTAATACACCTTCTGGAGTAAATCTCACTTTCAAGTAGTTTTTACTTTCTTTACAACAGATATGAATTGCATTCTACCTAAAATGTTGATACCAATAATTCACCGGAAATACATTTTTAGACCCCCTGAATTTAAAAAAAAAAAATTAGGAAAAGGTCTATAAGTGTGTAGTGGCCTTGCAAGTTCCCTGGGGAACCCAGTACTCGAAGACCTCCTGATTCGGAGGACGAGGATTTATACATGGCAAATTGTTTGGCATTCACGCTGACACTTGGAGTGCAGTGAAGGGAAATGTGAAGTGAGATGAATAGGAGGGACAGCAAATTCGAGGATTCAAATAATCGTTCCCAGAATTCACCTAGTGACACGGAGAACCACTAAAAAAGACCCATGGGGTCCGTAAGTTTGAACGCATGACCTCCCGGATGCTGGGCATAGACGCTACCGCCTGAGCTATCCCTCTCGGTTTATAACTGGTGAACCATAAGAGGCATAAAAAGATATACATGATTTAATTAAAATAATATTTTCGTTGCATAAGACATTCGTGGCATGTTCATACATTCCTAACGATTTTCAGTTGTTTTTTGTGATTGCATGGAAATGATAGTATTTTACGGCACGCATTTCTACATTTGACAATCGCTATTCATACTCAAATGTGTAATATATTTGTTATTTCTGTAAACATTTGTCTCAAATCTAGTAGATAGAAAAATAAGCTTTCATAAAATAGTTTGCATACCCACTATTAAAGGATAGAGGTTAAAGAAAGTCATGTGAGGGTAACATTTTGTATGATTACTATGTCATTTTTGTAGTTCTGCTGATGATGCAGTTATTAACTGAGGGTGAATCAGTTACCTACGTATTACGATAATACTAATACGTGGCAAAGATAAGACAACGATATGCTCTCGTTGGCAGATAACAAGAAACTAACGTTCTAGAAAATCGCAGGCGGCTCTAGGGCCATTACCACTCCTTAAAGATCGGATTCCAGCACGTTGCTATCTTAAAAGAAACACCGCATACCTATGTCCTGATGTCCAAGTTCGTCACCCGGTCATTATGACACGATCTCACACACTGCAAGCATTATAACTAAGTAACTAAAAAAAAGCTGTTTTTATTCTAAGCGTAGGAAAGTTCAGCTGTTGGAAACTTCTCCAACCATATTCCTTCAGTTACTGAATGATATTTCAGTTATTCAGAAAGGTTCAAACGTTGTAATGCAATAAATGGAACTATGCAAGTCCACCGCAATTCGTCTATCATAAGACATCAAAGCCCTCGAAATGTAGGGGAAGGGTATCCAGCATCGGACACTTAAGCTTTTTGTTCCACAATGACTTTGGAAATGAGCACAGTCAATATGAAAAATTATTTTTGAACACATGTTCTGTATATTTTTAATTGTAGCAAATATCTTATCCACTGTAAGTATTGACAACAGAGAATGTTAAACATTTATAAACATCGCTATTTCCCCAATTTGAAAACAAGGAACCCTATATCGGACAGTCTGAATATTATAAGACCACTTTGTTACTTCAGTGTATCTTTGTATTACTTTTTAAGACGAATGCCCCATTTCTAATAAAGGAGATTCCCTTCAAGACTTGGCATAGTATTCGAATCCAATCTGTGCATATGCGGCAATGGATCCACTCTTAATGAAATTTTCGCCACAAATGATGTAGTCGGATTTTTCATGATCAAAGCTCAGTGCTTTTATCATTCTTTGTGAGTGAAGTCGCTAAAAATGTATCGGTTCAAGGGTTAGATCCCATAAGTAAATGCTGACTTAAAGGCTCCATTCTGCTTATTCTGATGCTAATTTCTGACTTTTTAAGCAGTGGCATAAGATGGTTATCAAGCATTTTTATTTCGTTGTTCACGCATCATCTTCCTCTTCCGAAAAAAAGTGCTTTTACACGTACCAATGACACTTTTGTTTCATTTCCTGTAAGAATTAATTTGAGTCCGTCTTCTAATGTGCTTTTTAGGGACATAGAACTACTCATTTGCTTCCCTAATGCTTAGTTCCCTACTATTACTTCATCAATCGCTAACTTCATGTTTTCCGCCGTTCAGTTCGCTCTATTCCTCCACATATTTGTCTGAAACAAACAAAATAAAAGAATTGATAAGAAAGCTACGAATACGTTTGTTCAATACCTTGTTCCGAATTCTTGTCCGATATTGAGTGCGTTATACATAAAACGTGAAGGAGTCACCACAAGTAACACATTTAAACAAAAACAATGCCGGTCAGGGCGAGTTACCTGGATAAGGTTTTTCCAGGGGTTTCCCTTATTCTAAAAGACGAATGTCAGGTAACTGTAAGCTCCATAGACCCTGGGCCCATTTGAGCATCATTTCACCCATTCAGTTCATTGTCCGATATGACTTAACGTTAAAGGAAGTAAATTACACAAAAAAAGCCTTCATCCATATTTTTAGATTAACATACAATAAATAATTTGCAACGCTTAAAAGTATATTTGACTCTCCAGTATTGTAGTATCATGTTCACAATTATTTCCGTGCAGTAGGAAGCAAGTCAGAAATAAAAAACTTCTCTTTCACGTGATCAATTGTTTGTTCATAGTCACACAATGCCACCTTTCCGGCTTGCCTCTAGAAGGTCTCACACTACCGAAACTAAATTTGCTGACACATCGTACCGAAAACCAGAAACTGGCACTGTCCGATATAAGGTTCCTTCCGATACCGGGGGAATTCCTCTAATTATGGAAATTCAGTGACTCCTTTCATTACCGCTGTGCATTTACGAAGTGTGTTCAATTTATAACACACCTCCTACTTTTTAGGGCTGGGACCAGATAAGAAATTCTGTATTTTTTAAATACACGTGGACTCTTTACGAATGAGTGACAGAGATGGCAGCACTGCACAGTGCATAGAACTCTAGCAACAGCGACGAGAGTTAGGACTGCTTTTGATAATTAACATGGCGACGTTTTCATTGCAAGAACAGCGTGTAATCATTCGTTTTCTCCATTTTCGTGGTGTGACACCTATTGAAATTCATCGATAGTTGAGTGAGGCATGTGGTAATTTTACCACGGATGTGTCTAATGTGCGTTCCTGGGTGCGACAGTTCAATGAAAGCAGAACATCATGTGACAACAAACCAAGACAGTTCAGACATCGCCCCCAAAATTGGCATTTCCGTGGGATCAGTGCGCACACTCCTGCATGAAGATCTGAAAATGCTTAATTGGTGATCCTCCAAAACAACGTTCTCCACTCGATGGATCATGTCGTCAGACCGGCTGGTGTGAGGCCGTGATTCCTACAAGTTTTGAAAATGTAGCTCTAGGTTACAGAATATTTACTGGTGATTGCTCGTAAGTTAAACTATTTGCACCAGAACGATGCAAGAAACTACATATTTACTTTCTTTACCACCTACATGCAGCAGGCAAGAAGTAGTATATTGCATTCCATCCAACAATGTCAAAACTTCACCGAAAATATATGCTTTAAAGCTCCCTGAATAAAAAGCACAAAAGCATAATTCAGCAGAAAGTCCGTGCATTTGTGTGTCTGAACAGCATAACACAAATGTGAAACGTCTAAATGGTATTGTGTATTTAGATGCATATTTTCCCTAAGATGCAACAGAAAAGTTTTAAGAAAATTCCCCGCCCCAACCCATCCTTCATGTGGAAGATTTTTCGACATTTTGAACTTAATTGAAAACGGCTGTCGCAATTTCGATTAAAATATTATTTTTAAGATATATAAGTGAAAAGTGTATATCTTGAATTTAGTGGGAATAGCTTGTGAAGCCTTCTTCATTCAGAAGGGATCTTGTATAATTCCGCATCTCTGGTAAACCGTAAATATGTACAACACATTAACAAATGTAAATTCTTTAAAACACAATTTATTTTAAGTAACTTTATTGCGGAATCAGTCATTTCTCATATATTCATTATTATTGATTTGAAATATTCTGTGCTTTTGCCATTTTAAAGTGCTTTTAGGTTTAGGATTACTGCGGAGGGGATTCGGCACCAAAACATGTGGTTATTGTACCTAAGCCCCAAGTGGGGCATCCTCGGGAGGCAAGACGAGGCGAGAGGAGACAGAGGCCGTCATAGGGAGTTACGACAGTGCAGAGGGCAATGTCTCTAATATTTACCAGTTGGAAACTCCCCACAATCGGCATCTCACCCGCCGTGGTACGAGAACGGCCCATTAGGCTGGCCCGGAGACCAGTGACCGTTCTACCGGGGGAGGAAGTGTTTACTAAGAGCACATCGGCGCAGGCTTGAGAGAGCAGCTAGTGGCAAGGTGTCGGCTGCCCCATCTTGAAGATCAGGAGAATTCGGTACGTCGGGGAC
Source organism: Mantis religiosa (assembly GCA_030765055.1). NCBI lineage: Eukaryota > Metazoa > Arthropoda > Insecta > Mantodea > Mantidae > Mantis > Mantis religiosa. The sequence goes on from CM060950.1 coordinate 128,672,515, forward strand.
AGAAGGTCGACCCAAGGCAGTCGATGATTTCCCGGAGGTGTGTATTTAGGATGCAGCCACACAGGATATCTGGCGAGTGTCTCTCTACGATCAAGCCAATGGGCGTCAAGTGGTGAACGCTGGGATGTGGCCAAACAGGAAACTTCATGAAGGACCGTCAATGGCCAGGTCGACGAGCAAAGAGGAAATGAGTAAGGGCGGGTGTGACATTTGAGACGTTGGGACCATCGGAGCCGTCTTCTCGAGTGACATTGTATGCCTTGGAGTAAAGTGTACTGGACGACCTCATCGCGGACGGCAGGATACAAGGATAACTGTATCGGATACTAATAGACTAGCCGTAACCATAATTGACTAGGCATAGCCATAACCGTAGTCAGAAAGTCATCAAGGAATGATACGTAACTACCCATTAGTTTAACAAAAGACGTGTAAATTTGATATACGTTTGCTAAAACTTGGTTGTCACAGAGAAATGTGCACACTGTCATTTCAAAGGAGGTATATTCAGCATGCATACAAGATTGAAGGGAATGAAAGAAGTCAAATAGAAATATGAGGGTAAGTAAAGAAAACACTGGCATGTTACGTTCACATGACCTTCCCTACCCTCTATTCTTATGAAAAATTGCCTTTTAGTCTACTTCATTTTAACCAAGAAATACATTTTAAAAAATAACTACACTACACATTTCTTGAGAGAGAGAGAGAGAGAGAGAGAGAGAGAGAGAGAGAGAGAGAGAGAGAGAGAGAGAGAGAGAGAGAGAGAGAGAGAGAGAGAAGGAAATGGCGACAGTCAAAAGTTTAGTAACTGGACACTCTCTGCTGCTTTAATATTCCATACCTTTGCAATGAAACCAGGAGAAAAAAATAATACCAACAGAACTTTAAAAGAATGACCACTGACAATTGGCAAATTTAAGCATTACTAATGTATCTTTAGTACTACCAATCTGCGTTTAGAAGCTCGGGAAAGTCCAGATACGCCCTTTAAGTTACTAATCTATTAACCTACTTTCGTCCCTCCCGAAAGTGCTCGAAAGGATAGTCCTACACCGTATGTGCCCCTTTTGAGTGACATTCAAGCCATTCCCGACCATAGCCCGCCTCGGTAGCGTAGATGGTAGCGTATTTGCCTCACGTTCAAGAGGTCCCGAGTTCGAATCTCGGTCAGGGTGAGTTACCCGCATAAGGTTTTTCCGGGATTTTCCCTTATCTTTCAAGACGAATGTCGGGTAACTCTAAGCTTCATGGACCCTGGACTCATTTGAGCACCATTTCATCCAATTCATTCACCGTCCGATATGACTTATCGTTGGAGGACGTAAATTACAAACAAAACAAAACAAAATTCCCGACCATGAGTTTGGACTTGGTCCCAGGTAGTCTATACCCAGTATGGTTTGCTAGTGGTGAAGGCTGCAGCCCGCAGGTATATTGACATGCTGAAGGTCTTCTCAACGTCCTGGCATGAAGATGTTACACAAACTTATGCAACTGCAACTTTCTACACTGATTACCAGCATCATACACAGCTATTTACGACATCACACACTTAAAGTCACAGTCGCGGGGTAAAAATTCCACACTTGGACAACAAGATGCGTAGCTTCGAAGGTTCTGTGCTTTCCCCAACGCTGTTCAGCGTCTATATCTCAGATTTCCAACTGAGTCGTACGTCTAAATGGCCCGTTGTCCTAAAGACGTGCTTCTGTTCTGCACAGACAAAGAAAGACCTTCTCAGAGCCTTCAACCCTGTACAGCGACACATCCACCTCAACCAAGAGTGTTGCCGGAGTTGGAGAATGTCCGTTAATCCAGAGAAGAGCCACGCTATTCTATTCACGAGGTCCACACCCCCGCGGATTTTCCCACATTCAGATTTGAGAGCGAAGAATTCAAAGGGGAAATTTCATCACCTACGTGGGAGTGAAGCTGGACAGGAGTTTAACTATCCGCGAACACATCTGGGATCACTCCGTTTGGGCGCAGGATGCAATAACCTCTCACTGTTTCTCATGCAGAGATCCGGATGCCAGTTTGCTTTACACGGCAAACTCTTCCGGGCGCTCACAGTTCCCCTTATGTTATACGCCACTGAAATCTGGGACATGGGTGAGGACAGCAGGTTTCTTATGATTACAATGGACAGAGAATAGAGGACCCAGGGCCATATGTTCTGCTGGTCACTCCTTTCCCGTGAGGTTACTTCACGAAGCCTCATTACTTCTATACGTGGAGGATGAAATTGTCACCGGACAGCAAAATTCTAAGTCAGGTTACCATTACATCAAAGCTGGCTTACGGATACCCAAAGCAACTTCGGAGTAAATCCAAACAGCACCAAAAGCTACGCTCCGTATAATTCCCTAATGGAGTTAATTGCCTTCCAAATTTTTTCAAATGCCTATCAAAATGTAGATTTATAAACCCCTCCATCCAGTTTCCATTAGGTTCGCATTCTGACTCATAGACTTTGAGGGACAACATGATCGCTGTTTCTCCTTCTTCTAACCTAAAAACAAAACGTTGTGCAGTATGATTATTGCTCTGTGATCAGCGAAAGTCGAGAAGTTCGAGCAATGCAGCGACTTTAGTGCAATTTTGTGTTGTCATTTTGTCACTATATTAACAAATGTAGCATATCAATGAAACACAATTTAAACTTATAAAGATTATTTACTGAATGACAAGGAATGAATAGAGTATTCATTTCCACAATAAATGATAATCATATCCAACTTCTACCAATGGCACATGTGATGGACACATGTACAGTTCTCGTCGTCATCGTCGCTGTTGGCGGTCTGAGGAACAGCCCGAGGAGGGTTAAGACGTGCACCTGCTCTTGTTAGAGCTTTACCACGTAATGGCGGGATGTGGGAGTTGCAGGATGGCGGGTGACAATTAGGTAGGGGAAAGAAGAGAGGCAGCATATTGCTCCTCAACGGCTGCAGACTCGACCGCAACGGCCCTCGTACACCGCTGGTGGATTACTTAATAAAGTAGCAAAAGTTGAATTTTAGATATCCAGGCAAATATCTTGGGTGGTTGTAACTTTGTTAAGGCTGAAATGAGAGCCTTGTGGTTGGTTACCGCTAGTGCCCACAAACTATGCGGGGAAGCCGGTATCGCTTTAGGCGACGTTCACGGGTAAATACAGCCCAAGAGATCTAACTAGGGCGCTCTGATGAGATGGTAAACTGACGTAAAATTCGGTGGCCCGGCGCCTAATTTCATCCTCCACTTATCCGAGAGATGAAGCCTCGTGAACCAACCTCACGGGAAACCTTATGCATACAGAATAGATAACCAGCGGGCACCTATTCCGTACACGTTGGAGCACAAGCAGATTAGAGCCTGCGCCCATACCCTAGACTTTACAAGCGTAAAGCATGATAGGGAGCACTAGAGCCTGAAAGAGGTGAAACTTCAGGGGAACTAACTTCATGAACCGCCACACAAGGTATAGCGAAGTCGAGGCTTCGTAAGACCGATGTGATAGCTCCCGGATGTGCTCCAGCAGAGTTAGGCCCCTATCCAGTTTCACTCCCAAGGATTTGATGGAATTTTCCCCACCTAATCCTTCGCCTAGAGTAAGTGAATGTGGGGAAGCTGGCGGGAAAGCGGCGCTTGGTAAACAAGAGGCTTGGCTTTTCTCCGTGTTGTTCGACAATCACCAAAGCCTGCGCCAATTTTGGAGAAGGCAGAGGTTTCGCTGAATGGGGTTGAAGGCTCTGAGAGGATGTTTATTTGTGCAAAATAACAGCACGTCGTCAGCTTATTGTGCAATATTGACGTACTGTTCGGTGGGAAGGTCAGCCATGTATAAGCTATAAAGCATCCGGTCATAGCACAGAACCTTCGGGGACTCCGCCTCTGATGGACATTCCTGTAGATAATTTTCCCGTCACAGTGACTGTGAAAGATCTGTGTTTAAGGAAAGAGTGTAAGATATGAGTAATGTGAATAGGTAGCTCCAGATCACAGCTCCAGATTGATGAATTGGTAAAGGAGACCCGCATACCAGGTCGTAGAGAAGGCCTTCTCGACACCCAGAGACACTGCCGCGGTGTAGGGGAGAGTAGTACAATGGCGCTCAGCGGACAGTAGCGCTCACATTGAGACACAATGATTCTAGCAGATACTGCATACCACTGACATATAGCGGACAGTCGGGGTAACGCACGGAAGGAGTATCGTGGCCGTGGAGCAGTGTATGCGGGTTTGTTGAGAAAAAGCATGGTTTGTATGAATTTCTTGGTGCAGATACACCAAGATCATTACAAGGGAACACTGACTAGATTTTTAAACATGTTTTACAAAGTATATAGGTTGAGAGTCCCTATTTAAGGCTACCAATTTATACTTTAGTCGATCTTGTGGTGCTGTGTTTGTAGCGTGATTCTCATGAAAAATCCAACATGTCGTCGGGTAATGACGCTCAAACCTTAGCACTATTACCCATCAGGCGACTGCCATTGTCCAACATATCTTTGAATGTTAGAATTATTTTATCCAACGGATCACTTGAAGTGATATGGGATTTGTTACTTTCCATTAATCTTATACAATAATACAAATAAATAGTAGCTCATGGATTTCAGTGCACTGGTATTTGGCCTCTCAGCCCAGATCAATTCAGTCATGATTTTATGGCCGCAGAAAACTTAAAATTACCGGTTGGCCAACAACCAGAGAATAACAGGCACTTTCTGTTGCGGACGAATATCATGAAACATCATCTAGTGGAAATACTCATAAGAAACGACTGTATTGGACAAGACCTTAGCAACAACCAGTTCTACCGCCACTGAACCAACAATATCAGAGTGCGCTACCAAATCCCTTGTTCCAGTTTGCAGAATTAGGCGTATCCCATCCTCACCAACCACTTCTATCTACAGAGACGCCCAAAAGTTCTACCAAAATTTCCGTCACAGATATTTCCCCCATTCCAGTCCCTCAAATTTTTCCAATATGACCACTCGAAGAAAGCAAGTGAAAATGAGGTCTCAGATTCCAACAGCCTCTCCAATGGAGGAACAACCGCAGGAAGCAGAGAGACGGCGATCCCTAAAATGTTGCACACAAACGTTGGAACCAAAAGGAATAGCACCAAAAAGGCCGAAAAGAAGAATCCCAAGAAACGGAAAACAGGAAGGAAAATCAATTTGCCTGATAGCTCCAGTGACGAAGATTTTATCAACTAATTAAATATATGTGACGAATACAAACTTGATGATTTGAAACCTGTGTCAAAAGACTTCTGTTTTATTTTGGAGACTTTGGACAAAATAACGAGCTGTGGTTCCGTTGTGTCTCCTGCTCTGAATGGACATATGAGAAATGCAGTGGAGCCGACACACCTGATAACGATAAATGCGATTATTGCATAAAGAAATATTAAATTGGTTTAGTTTCGAGCGCCATTAACCGCACATGGTGGGCAATACCGCTCGACCCAACCTTTTATATTTGTTTGTTTTCATGGCTTCCTGTTTAAATAAATGTCTTGATTGTATTCATTTCTAGAGAAAATTCACGTAACTTGCAATTTATTGTTTTAAAAATGAAATCTGTAATTATACTTAAGGTTGCTGAACAATTTTTCTTAAGTGAGGGCCATTACCCTACTCTCCCCTATGCCTTGTCCTGGAAACCATGGGCTGCAGCCTCCACCACACACAGGAACATTTTTTTTTTAATTTACGTCCTCCAACACTACGTCATATCGGATGATGAATGAAATGCGTGAAACGATGTTCATGTGAGCCCAGGGTCCGCAAAGCTTAGAGTACCCGACATTCGCCTTTCAGGATAAGGGGAAACGCGGAAAAACCTTATCTAGGTAACTCACCCTGACCGAGACTCGAACTTAGGGACCTCTTGAACGTGAGGCCGACACACTACCATCTATGCTACCGAGGTGGGCACACGCAGCAACTGCTGGGATGTGGAGTGTCCAGGACGAAAACCAAACTGGTGATGAGGGATGGCTTGAATGTCTCCCAGCAGAGAAGACAAGTGGGCTAATACTATTGTAAGACATATGATTGAGGCATTGGAGTCGAGGTTAGCTGCAAATGGCTCTGCAACTATCGAGATTACCTGCACTGCTATTCATGGTAACTTCAAACGATTCTGTCAGCACTTGTTTCAGCCAGTCTAATTTCGAAAAAAACGTTTGCATAACATAAAGGAAAAAACGTCCAAAAGTTCTAGGTTCACTTGTTTCATTGCCATTTATCATTATCGCCCCTTTATTGGAAATAACATACTCTGCTCTCTGGATGCCTCCAGTCAATAAATTGGGTCCATACATTGTTTGTTGGAGCAAGGTTTACTTGGAGGTCATCAATCACATGGGAAGTCTATTGTAAACCAAAAATCTTTGTGAATGCTCTCATTTGAGCCATAGGGAATTAGGATTAGACTACGTGAGCTTGTAGTGCAACACAATATTAGAAGGGGGACGGTGTACTTAATATGCAATACCACCACTAATTTCTATGGACAGGCACATACCATCACTGAAGTAAGTGTTATTTTAATGAGTAATCGTTTTTATTGAGCATAAGTGACAATAAAAATACAATTTAAATTATTTATAAATTGGAGAGTCACATGAAAGATTTTATATAAATTACATTATCAAAGTTTTATGCCTATTTTATGTTTCAATTGTAATGCATCATACCATGTTATCTCACAGTTATCCTAAATGGTCAGCTCTGTTCTTTGTTTTCTCTGCTTGTGGAAACTGAATTTGGAAATTGCATTTGGCTTTGGGTGAATACCACCTCTTGTTATTTCTCATTTCCTTCACTGTGTGACCTACCAGTCACCTAAGCAGGGTCCTAATATGTCTGTTATTCTATTTGAAATTACCTGAAAATATGTGACAAAGTTCACCTATCCATGTCTTTCCTGCTCATACCATGAGTTTGGATCGTTATGCTAGCAATCATATCCTGAAATTTTAATTCATAACTTACAAGAACTTTGGTTTCTGCTGTACTTAGAAACGTGGGCATCTATAGGCCTACTTCAAATCATTGTAGAGTGGATTTTAATGAATTTTATAACAAATCTTAGTATGTTTGGAACAATGCTTTTCAAAAATGCTTGTAAATCTGGAATATAAGTACACTGTTCTCTTTAAATGACTGGGACTTTAATTTTCAACTTCAATCCTCAAGTTGATGTGTCCTAGTGCTGCTAGATCTTCTCCATGGAATTATGTTTAGATACCTTTTTCAAAACCTCTTGTAATTTGTTATCATCATCATCATCATCATCATCATCATCATCATCATCATCATCATCATCATCATCATCATCATCATCATCATCATCATCATCATCATCATCATCATCATCATCATCATCATCATCATCATCATCATCATCATCATCATCATCGTCATCGTCGTCGTCGTTGTCATCGTCATCATCATCATCATCATCATTATTTACATTCAATTATTGAATAAATCATCAGTTTTAGATTTGATACAGAAATTCAAGTCTGTTGGTATATATTGTCACTTTATCCTATTTTAGCTATCGCTTCAGTAATGTGATCTAGTTCAGCTTTCACTTTCAATGTATTTTCCTTGTGGCATAGAGGTTTAATTAAATATTGTAGAACAGCCTCGTTTTTCCTCTACCTTACACAAAGGGAGTCAAACAAGCCTTTGTAATCTCCAGCTTTCACTATCACAATAGCCATCACAAAACTCATTGGAAGAACAGCAGTTTTTGTCACACCAGAAATGTACTTACTATTTCAATTATTAACTGACTGACTAGCATACTTGCTTTTCTGCTGCTGCTGAAATTTTCCTGGGAGTTTTGGAATATTTCAGAGGGAGGAAAAACTTCCAGGAGATTTTAGTTATCTCTTGAGACTGCTTCTGGTTATTTTACTGGGGAAGAATGCAACCATTATTGCTATATCTCTTCAAATGGCCAGCCATCAGTGCTATCAAGTGATAACTCAAGCTATAATTGCATCAGAATAATACATCAAATTTGAACCAAAGAAACAATGGTTTTACCAAAGAACAGAGAACAGTGAAAACTTTCATGATGCCCAAACATATATTGCAATGCTTCATATACTAGAAAATTATCAGAAATGTTTGCCTGAGAAAACTTGGGAAGGTGTGTGTTATCATTGGGTTAGAAACCTGCTTAATCAGTTTTAAAGTATTTAAAACCTACTAATTCTTTCATACCATTATAGCTGTATGTTTCGCAGAGGCGGACCGTCATTAAGAGCCAGAGGGCTGAGTCACACAGATAAATACCATGGCACTTATAGGTTGTTTTTTTTAATTTGAGGAAAACATTTATTTTATGTTTTATTCAATTATAATAATCATTACAAATAATGATTTTCTATACCATGATTTATAGGAAATCACAGTGTTATCTACAACAACCGCACCGGTCTCCTTATCGAATGTTGGGCCATATTCTGTAGCCCACATCACTCCTCTCCCCTCTTCATACTTTGCCAGTCATGTGTCTATGCCTTTCTCGCTCCCCTACTCCCCTCTTCATAGATCGCACATAGCAACTCCTGGGGCCACGCAGCTGCAGCCCGTTATATGAAGTTTAGCATTCATATGATAGTTGTTGAAATTATATTTGTTTAGTGGACAAAGTAGTGTTGTTTTAAAATGAATATAGCAATTATTTATTGAAATATCCCTTCTATTCATTAAATGTAGTAGGAAAACTTGAAATTAAACAATTAGATGCACATAAACCAAATAATTTTACATTCACGCAACAAGATGGTAATTAAAAGGACAGTTTTTTTTTGTTTTTTTTTTTTGTAACAGGTGGTTTAATAAACAAATTGTGACTAACTGCAAGTGAAGAGAAACAAAAGTGTCTTTTTCTTTTACTGTTTGTTATTTGGTGGTGAAGGTCTGTGGACGATGGTTGGTTGTAAGGACCTGAAACATTTGAGAGAATGAATTGCAAAACATGAGCAATTGCACTTCACTTATAAAATTCCCGTAAATTTAAATTATTGGGAACTGTAAATATTGCACATTTGCAAATATTGCAAATGATTCTGCACATAAAATATCAATCAAAATACACAATGAACTACCCACTAAAAATAGACGCATACTGAACAGAATGACAGAGTACATAAAATTTTGTGGAACCCATGATCTAGCACTGATTAATCACAGTGAAATATAAAAATCAGCAAACCATGGCAATTTCCTAGATCATTATCTCTCCTCGGGATCTCGACAGTATGTTAGATGACGGCGTCAACTGTAACAGCACTGCAGTATATAGTAAATATACTTCATATACCATACAGAATGAGCTATTGTATTGTATATATCAGGTTTACATTAAGGAATTAATTAAAGACATATATACTGCTGATTATGTGTCTGTGCAGGCTGACAAAATAACGGACATAGGTTGTCGTAGTCAATTGGTCATCATTTTACAATATATTAAAGGGTGTAAACCCATTGAAAGGTTTCTTTCTTTTGAAGAGATTCATGATTGAACAGGCATGTTCTAAGTGTAGTTTTAGTAAAGAAGTTGCAACCTTTTAATGTTGAACTAAAACTCCTATTCAGGTATATGATGGTGCCGTGGTAATGGGTGGAAGCCAGAGAGGTATTTAGACTTTAATGCAGGACTCTTTCCCTTGTACAATCTGGCCCCACCAAGAAAAATGCTCACGAGCCGCACTGATCTATAAACATTGTGTCAATGGCAGTAATATTAGAAGGAAAATGTGATATTAAATATAACCTTCCTTGTAATCTTAATTCAGAGGAGCCTAAATGGCAAAAATTACAAATAGATAATACATTTTAGCTTTTTATGGTGTTAATTGAAATTTATCTTTAATTATATATGTATTTTATCACCACAGTCACAATATTTGTATTTTAAGCATGTATTTTACAAAATGATACCATACCTATTTTTTGTACTGTGAATTCCGTACTACTTTACAAATAAACAGTACCATAAGTCCCAAACACTTTAGAATAGAATGGTAAATTTTAGCTCATCTTCAGGGGAAATTTTTTTCTACCAATTGGTAATACTATTATGGTAGCTTTGTTTATTCAAACCATATAGTTAGTTTGTTTGAAAATATATCCAAAGTTGTTTTTTCCCATGTGTTACTTTGACCAGCTTTTCCTGTGAATGACATTTTATGAACTTTTTTCACAAGCCGTTGAATACACCTAAATTAAATTTTAGGATGGCTACACCACTCTTACTATGTCATACCACTTTTGATTAATAAGATACTTTTGTTTGTTTTACATAAAAATAAAAGTAGAACAGGCAATAGGAGAACTGCTAAACTGGTTTGAGGAAAATAGATTACCTATCAGTAATTGCAGAAAAAACAATAGCAATATAATTCTATCACAAACAAAAATGTGTCATCCCTGTATAAGGCTCAAGGACAAATATATTAAATACACTGATTGCACAAAATTTCTAGGAGTATGGGTGGATGAGATACTAAAATGGACTGCTCATATACAAAGGTTATTAAAAAAAAGAGTAAAATAACCTATGCCATTTCACTAATTCCAAAAATGTTGGATCTAAAATCAATTATTTCATTGTATCCGTCATTACCTCTGCAATAATATTTTGCATGAAATTTAGGAGAAGCAAAATCTATTTTTAAAATACTAAAATGAACAACTTACATAATGCAACAAGTTAGCAAAACAACCAGCTATATATCACTATTTAAGGACTAAAATATATTACCACTAACTTGAATTTATAGAATATTGTACCATATCGCCATTCTGATAGTAAAATATGTAAATAGTACATGCTTCTGTTATAATTTCAACTGGTTGTCCACGTAGACAAGTGCTGATGAGTATCCACAACTGCACTGACATACCTTTGCCTATGACATTTCCATTCAAATATTTCTCATTCTTTCAGCAGTCTGTGTAGAAAGCAGTTCACATTGGTTTACTGTACATTGTGTGCATCTGGTAGTGTGCATGTATAACTGATTAGGTTCATACCACGTTACCTCACAATAGGTCGAAAGAAGGAGATTGGAATTGAAAAATACGCTGTAATTGTAGCTCTGCATTAAGAAGGCAAAATGGAGCATATCTAAAATAGTGCAGTTCAATCTACAGTGATGTTTACATTGCAGCAGCTCAAACAAACTGTTGCCAATGCAAGTGTTTCTCGATGTGGAAGACTGCAAGCAACATTGTAGGGAAAATCAGTTCATATGTGTACAGAGTAAATGTCAGAGAACTCATACAGCACCTGAAGTTTGTGAGGAAGTTAATAGTATGCAAACAGCTCCAATATCTGTTTCAACTGTGCAATGTTGTCTTCATGAACAAGGTTTAAAGGGTTGCATAGCTACCAAAACACCTTTATTAAGTAAACAAAATAAGGTGAAAAGATTACAATGGCAGCAACGTAAACACAGTACTTAACATAAAAATTGGAGAGTGAAGCAATACTGTTATTCATGGATGACTCTCAGTTTCAAGTGCTTGGAAGACATCATAGAAGGTTGTTCATTGACATCTGGAGAATGTATGAAGAGTCAATGTGCAATGTCAACAGTGAAGCATGGTGGAGGGTTGGTCATGGTATGAGGATATGTTTTGCAGGTGATTAAGTTGGTGATCTAGTGAGAATTAATGAAACAGGCTGCTGATCAAAAATGCTGTTCCATCTGGCAAGAGGATTATTGGTCGTGGGTTTATTCTGCAGTAGGACAATGCTCTGAAACATTCTTCTAAGTTGTGCAGAGGATACACAATAGAAAAGAGCAATGTGGGGAACTGGAAAATATGATTTGGCCAAGTCAATCACCTCATTTAAATGCCATTGAGCTCTTATGGGACAAACTTGAGAGGGAAGTGAAAAAACTGAGGTCATCTTATGTTGAAGATCTGTGGAATAATTTACAGGCATGTTGGACTGCAGTATCTGCAAAAGCACTACACATTCCGATCTCTAGAATGCCAAGAGTTTGTGCAGGGGTTCTGAGGGCAAAGGGTGGATACTTTAAGAGCTCAAAATCTAAAACATACAGTATTGTACTTACTACTATAGAAAGAAAATATTAATTTTGTTGGTCTTTTTAAGTTTTATGAACATGTTTGTATATTGAAATAAAGTAATTAGTTTTTTCTTAGGTGATCAAAAACTTTTGACTGGTAGTTTATACCCACTCCAGCTTCTGCAACTCAGCAATAAACTGGGGAGCAGTCATTTGCAGATTTTTTTAATGCAGTGAAGAGTACTGCTCTCATCTCTAGCTGTGAAGATTTTAGGTCGACCTCTTCTAGAATTGTTTAAGACAGATTTCTGGCACCTACTCTGTCAATGAGTGCAAGAGAGAAAATCGCTTCATTGCCAACTGCTTGACATTAGATACCAACCAACCAACCACTCTGTCAATGATGCTCTGTATGGTTGACTGTGATCTCCCTACTATCTGCAATATCTCTGAGACGGTTTTAAGATTATTGTGCAGTCTAATTACAAGTTTGCTCTCTTCAACATTATTTCATTCCTTCTTCGGACCTCACTTTCACAAACCACTGCTCTTGATATCAGTCTGTTCTAACAGGTTACTTACTGTGAGACAAATGAATGCAGGCTACTCAGAAAGAAAGGTTAGCATGTGCCATAACAACCATTTTTAATGTAGCTCCTTTTTGAGCGCAAATACTTTTAGTGCCTAAGAAATTCACAAATTAGCTTTGTTTTTATAGAAGTGACATTATTGCAATTTTATTTTAATAAATAAAATCTTATTTAAGGTGCCACCTTACAACACAATAAATGTTACCATATCCTTTAAAAAAAATTCAAAAAATTGACCCTCATCAAAGGTTCTATAATGCACGAATACTTTCCTTTCTTACTTTATATGGAAGCAGTTTGATCAATTAATTCAGTGAGTTAAAATATTTTAATGTATTTATTTACTTAAATCTCGTAATTGTGATCACATTTTTAATTGTGAGATGGTCAGTTAAATCTCACTTGAGTTTCAATTTTCTCCAGATCAACTCTAGTAAGATTACTGTTCACAAAAACAACCTTAAGTGCTTTTGTAGAGCTACTTTGATGCTAATAAAATGGTTGGTTATTTTTAAAAAATATCATATTGATCATTTTAATCATTTTACATTTTAATCCTAAGGTGTTATAATGAAGAACATAATTCTACCCACCATAATAAATAAACTTATTATATAAATAAAGATCTGTGTACTTAGAATGCATGCATCTACATCCTTTGAAAATCAAGTGCAGGTCACCCAGGTTCACCTAGAGGATGGATATAAATTGCCAAAGGGCCTAGTTGCATAGTGCAATAAAGAAAATTTAAAACAAGTAATGCAAGATTTTCTCTCTTAATGAGCAGTATGTAGCTTCCTGCGCTGCCATTAGCCTGGGTGCAGTGAACCACTTCATTAGTCATATATCCAAATAATGATCATATCCTGTGGTGCTTAACTTGGTTGGCCAGTTATGTGTCTGTGAAGTTAAGCAGGCACCAGCAGGCAAGAAAACAGGATAAGAATGAAGTTACCTCTCAAACAAGTGGGCAGAGTACTGTTGTCCAGGAGTGACCAAGCTCAGTGCTGCTTAATATGGGATGTAGCTTAAGGTGGACTGTAGCTCTTTCTCCTTCTTGGTGTCCTGGGGTCATAATGCACCAACTGGTTGATGTGAGTAGCCAGTTTCGTATACAGTGTATAGGTTCTCTCCCAAACCTTTGCACACTGTAAGGGAGAACATTTTCAGGGATAAGGGGTTATAACTGTTTAGCAGACTTAACATTGAAAGCATAAAGTAACCATCTCTCCTTAATCAAAACCACAGATTTAGGATATTAAGACACAGCTTTTCCAGGAAGTGAGTATAAAGGAAAAATATATTACCACCCAATGCCTTCTGTATACTGACACTCTCAATACTCAGTACCAGAATACAGAGGTCAGTGTTACCAGTAAGAGTGCAGTTTGGTTGCTTAATACTAGAATGCCTGAAGAGGATCATTTTCACTCTCAAACAATAAAATACAATGTCTGATAATTATAATCATTTTACTGTGAATTATTAAGAATATTTATTAGTTATGAAAGTAATTTATCTTCATGCAAGATGTACCTTATTATCATACTTTTTCATTTTCCATGATTTTTACTTCTTTTAATAGAAATGCTTGCTTACAACTGAGTAATAAATGAGGAAGGTCATCTATGGACAAAAAGAATTATTGCCAAAATATTTAGCACCAGCATTGTTGTTATAGGTAATTTGGCACGGTTGATGTAAATTTACATGTTATTGATATCAAATAAAATGTATTTAGTTTATCAAGTATGGGAAACGTATGGTTTTGCAAAAAGGAGTCAAATTGACCCCTCCAGGCATTTATGGTAAATGACATCATAGAACATAATTAAATACCAGGAAACAGTGTTTGGTGAATATGATAAGCACATAAAATGAATAAAAGTCAGAGGAGAAATCGTGTTGAATTACTTTTTTCTACAAAACTACTGATTAGATTCTAATTAGGGGTCAAATTGACTCCTCCCAGAATTCTTGTGCTAATACTGAACCATTTTTTATCTATGAGAGTAGCTGGTTTTGTGCATTAATCTTAGCATATGCCTCAGTAGACATAAGTCTTTTAGTCAGGGAAATAAATTGAATTCTGCTGCTGTAACTATATAATCTTCCAATTCATGTACATTTTCACGAAAGAAAGAAATTGTAATGAATGGCAGGTCTCTATCCAGTTTAACATCTCATAGGAAAGTCATAGGAATAATTATAATAGGCCAGTACTGTTGTTAAATGGAAAAAAAAAAAAAAAAAAGGAAACATACGTTATATTAAAAATATGCTGTTTTCATAACTCTTGACATGTGAATAATGGTGGGGATGATGGCATACACAATTACAAAATCATAACATATCCCAAAATTTTACATCATGCTACTGGCTGTAATTCTTTATTATTTCTTGTCAATATATCATGACTTTAAATATACAGAGCCTTTTTAGAACCTATGGTCATATTTAACACAACCGTTTGGCACACAGTGAGCTCTTTCTAACCAGTTCTATACCCTTCCTGTTTTTGTTCTGTTCATGTCCCAGCTAATCAGTTCATACAAAGTTTGTGGTGTACCAAAGTTGATACATTCTGAGATTATACATGTTTCAGTGTTATAGTATGTCAATGCTGTCATAATGCCAAAACATTTGTGTACTTAAGCACATGGAAACTTCATTGCTGAGTGCCTTACAGAGAAATAATGTGTAATCAAGTGAATAGCTTTAAAAAAACATGGTCCAGTCTTGACCAAAAAAGAAAAGTGACCATTAACTTTAAAGAGAGTCGATTAAAGACACTAGACAACACTTACTTTTAAATTTTTCCGGAACATGTTTCTGAGGCTTTGCCTCTATCATCGGCCGGCTCTCGACTAGTTCTCGTTGGTGTAGCTGACGATATTTTGTCACAGGTCTCCTCTGGTGGCGGTTCAAGGAACTTGCTGAACAAATCTTTCTGGGGGATGTCGAAATTGAATACTTTGTTCCTATTTTTTGAAATGAAGATTTGTTCCCATGTGGATAGTTCTTGTTTTCCTGATGTATGTTTTAGTAGTTTTGGTTCTGGATTTATGTTGTGGTTTTTTTCCCAAAAATGTGTGGCAACTGCTGATTTTTCTAATTGTTTATACTTTATGTTTCTAAAGTGTTCCTTTGCTCTTGTTTCTAAATTTCTTTTTGTTTTTCCAATATAAATTTGACTACAGTCATTGCATTCAATTTGATATATACCAGATTTTTTGTTAGATGGAATGGCATCTTTGATGTTTGAGCAAATTAGGTTTTTTAAGGAGAAATGGTTGACTGGTGCTAGTTGAATATTTTGTTTTTTGAAGACTTTTTTGAATTTATCATAGGCCCATGGATGGTAAGTGAATTTTTTGAAAATCATATTAGTTTCTGTAGCTGAGAGAGTTGTGGTTTCCTTTAGTAGCTTCTTCTTTTTTGCTAAGCTCACTTTTTTGTCCACTAATGATTTGGGAAAGTTATTTTTTGTGCTATTTCAATTATTTTGTTGTATTCTGTTTTGTATTCTTCTGCTGTGAGAGGGATGTTTACCAGTCTGTGTGCTAAACTATTGAAGATTGCCTGTTTGTGGGATCTTGGGTTGTAGCCATTAGCTTTTATGTAGTTGTCTGTCTGTGTTGGTTTTCTGTAAATGCCAAAGTTTAGTCTGTTTTTATTCCTCATTATTTTTTGATCCAAAAATGGTAAATGCTCATCTTTTTCTATTTCTACAGTGAATTTGATGCTTTTTTTCTTGGATATTTAAAAGTTTTAGTGCATCACTGATGTGTTTTTTTGGTACTATTGCAAAGATGTCATCTACATATCGTTGCCAGAGTTTGAACATCCAAGGGAAACCTTTGTTGATCCTTATTTCTAATGCACTCATGTACAGATCGGCCAGGAAGGGTGATAGGGGGTTGCCCATTGCTAACCCTGAAGTTTGGTGATAATATTTTGTTTGAAACTGGAAGAAATTTTGTTCTATGCATAATTTGGTTAGTTCAATGTAGTCTGAATTCAAATTATTTAAATATCCAAGAAAAAAGCATCAAATTCACTGTAGAAATAGA
This sequence comes from Mantis religiosa, assembly GCA_030765055.1. Classification (NCBI taxonomy): domain Eukaryota; kingdom Metazoa; phylum Arthropoda; class Insecta; order Mantodea; family Mantidae; genus Mantis; species Mantis religiosa. The sequence continues at coordinate 128,689,251 of CM060950.1, forward strand.
AAAAGATGAGCATTTACCATTTTTGGATCTAAAAATAATGAGGAATAAAAACAGACTAAACTTTGGCATTTACAGAAAACCAACACAGACAGACAACTACATAAAAGCTAATGGCTACAACCCAAGATCCCACAAACAGGCAATCTTCAATAGTTTAGCACACAGACTGGTAAACATCCCTCTCACAGCAGAAGAATACAAAACAGAATACAACAAAATAATTGAAATAGCACAAAAAATAACTTTCCCAAATCATTAGTGGACAAAAAAGTGAGCTTAGCAAAAAAGAAGAAGCTACTAAAGGAAACCACAACTCTCTCAGCTACAGAAACTAATATGATTTTCAAAAAATTCACTTACCATCCATGGGCCTATGATAAATTCAAAAAAGTCTTCAAAAAACAAAATATTCAACTAGCACCAGTCAACCATTTCTCCTTAAAAAACCTAATTTGCTCAAACATCAAAGATGCCATTCCATCTAACAAAAAATCTGGTATATATCAAATTGAATGCAATGACTGTAGTCAAATTTATATTGGAAAAACAAAAAGAAATTTAGAAACAAGAGCAAAGGAACACTTTAGAAACATAAAGTATAAACAATTAGAAAAATCAGCAGTTGCCACACATTTTTGGGAAAAAAACCACAACATAAATCCAGAACCAAAACTACTAAAACATACACCAGGAAAACAAGAACTATCCACATGGGAACAAATCTTCATTTCAAAAAATAGGAACAAAGTATTCAATTTCGACATCCCCCAGAAAGATTTGTTCAGCAAGTTCCTTGAACCGCCACCAGAGGAGACCTGTGACAAAATATCGTCAGCTACCCCAACGAGAACTAGTCGAGAGCCGGCCGATGATAGAGGCAAAGCCTCAGAAACATGTTCCGGAAAAATTTAAAAGTAAGTGTTGTCTAGTGTCTTTAATCAACTCTCTTTAAAGTTAATTTATCATAACAACACTGTTTTCAACACTTCCAAGAAAGGAAAAGTGACCATGTTCTTACATTGAAAAAGATCATTGAAGTTGGAGAAAGATTATAACAAAGTCAAAAGAACCCTCTGTAAACCTTGTACCAGAATCAGAAATTTTCCAAACCAAAGCTTGGAATGCCATTAAACTTTAAAAATTAAAAATTAAAACCTATAAAATAACTGTAGTTCAGGAATTCAAATATGCAATGTGTGTAGAGTTAATTCTGTAATTTGGTGTTCCATAATGTTAACAATTTCCTTACTGAATCACATTTAATTCTTTTTTACATATACAATAGTTTTATTTACATGATCATGAACGAATAATTAATCATTAATCATTTAGTTATCACAAATTTTAAAAGGTATGAAAGATATATGGTAGCACAAGAATATAATTTTCATCTCAGTTGAAGGTATGTGGTTGCCGTAATTACGATCTACATGGAATATCAATGCATAATGTAAGATGCTATGAAAAATAAGTGTGCTTCCTGTGACCAGTAAAATCCCTGATATGTTTGCCATGAATCCAAATAAAGTCTCTGTATTTCCACATTTTGATACTGCCTACTGATCTACTACTTTAACAAAGGGTGCTTAGGTAAATTTTCTAGATCCAGTAATATCTAAAAAAAATTCGGAAATGCATATTTCATATTAAGCTTATGATGAGAACACCTCAACTGAGAGTTCATGTGTCTATGTTTAGTTGAAAAAGAAAAGAAATAGAGTAAGAAAGAAAAATAGAAAAAAGAAACACACACTGTACTCAATCAGTTCTTCTACATCATCATAGATTTGCTGAAATGATCAACAGTCTATCTCACAAAGGAGCAAATTTCTTCAAGATTCACAATTCTTTTAAAGCATTGACAGGCAAGATGTTGAAACAGGAAGTAAAAGTGCTATTGATGAAATACAAATTTTATAGTGAAAATGAGTTTCTACAGATTCAAATTGTAAGGTAATTTGTAAAGATCATGTACATTCTGTAAATAGTTTGTAAAATTATTGATGAAGTCATTTATATATACCTATATTTTGGATGAATAAATTCTATATTATTCTATGCTATAATATTTTAAAAATTATGTTATTAGTATATTAATGAGACATCTAGAAAGTGACATTTGAGTTTAGCAGTAAAAAAAATATTTCCATTATATGCACAAAAAAAATTCCTTAAAAATAAATAAAAATGATATCTTGCATTTTTCTACATATTTTCACATATGAATATGTTAACTTATTTTAATTTAATGGACAGTTTTAAGTCTGTTTATTCACAGCTTACTTATGCTTTTTTCCTCAATTTATTCAAAATCAGATGAATTTTCTATATAGAGCATTTTATTCACTGAAAGGCCTGAAAACATACATAGATAATCCAATTTTAAGAATTGGTCATTCATTTATTCAAGAAGAGAAGGGAACTTCAATTACCCCTAGATATAGCATTTAAAATTAACTCTGAAATGTAGCATTTAATAATTAATAATTAATAATAGTAAGAAGAAGA
>CM060950.1:128695281-128725281 GCA_030765055.1 Mantis religiosa
AAAGGGAAGATTCTGGTTATATTTTGATAACATTTCTGGTGTTTATTGTGGGCAAGAATGTTACCTGTTATTTCCTTGTATACTTTCCTGGCATCATCCAGTTGGTATCAAACTAAAGCTGTGTCACAATATATATTTCTAAGCAGGGACAGTAGTGCTAAATACATGCTTCTAAATGTGGCTAAGATGATGAAATGGCCAAATACGTTACAGCCCACATTCATTCCAGTAATGACTGTTACAAAGAAAGCCTACAACTACAATGTCATGTTATGCATATAAATTGATTTAAATATTAATTTTGGATTTCGAAAAAATAAATCAACAAGTTCTGGACTGATGAATTTCATTGAACAAGCGTATGAAACACTAGATAGTAAACAACTAGGGATAGGCATTTTTTTAGATCTTACAAAGACGTTTGACCTGGTTGATCACAAACTTTTACTAGAAAAATTATCCTCATATGGCATAAGGGGGTTAGCTTTAGATTGGTTCAGATCTTATCTGGAGAATAGAGAGCAATTGGTGGAAATAGAGTATTTTGATAGCGAAACGAGTGAAGTTAAAACTCAGATTTCAAGTAGCACTATAATGAAATATGGGGTCCCTCAAGGTTCGGTGCTTGGACCTCTTTTATTTATAGTGTACATTAATGATTTGGCAGATAATGTAGAAAACAGAACCAATATAAATGTTACACTTTTTGCAGATGATACAAATATTTTTATCAAAGGGGTGAATAAGGAAGGGGCAGATGTACACATTGAAAGTAATCAAAAATATATTCAAAAATGGTTTAGTGCCAATATGTTAATATTGAGTAAGGAGAAAACAGCAGCCCTAAACTTCTATAATAAAATGAGTGGAAGTCAATTGTATCCAAAATTAATGCTGGGACAAGACCAAATACCTTACGTACAAACTATCAAATTTCTGGGACTAATACTAGATGAAAATTTAAATTGGGAAACTCACATAGAGGCATTGACGAAAAAGCTTAGTAAAATGTGTTTCTTAATGAGGGCGATTACAGGCATGTCAAGCTTGAAAGTTCGGAGAATAGTGTACTTTTCATATATACACAGTTTGTTGGCATATGGTATAATTTTTTGGGGAAATTCTAAAGACAGTATAAAAGTATTCAGATACCAAAAGAAAATAATTAGAATCATAGCAGATGTCTCAAGCACAACTAGTTGTAAGCCATACTTCAGTAAATTAGGTATCTTACCACTGCCAAGTATATACATATATGCAACTCTTGTACATATGAAAGCAAGCCTAAGTTTATTCAAAACAAATTCTGAAATTCATATACACAACACTAGAACAAAGAATAATTTATTTGTGAAGTCACACATAACAAAGATGTATGAAAATAGTTTCACATATGCTGGCTTACATCTTTACAATAAGCTACCTGAATCTATAAAAAAGATTGAATCACAACATCAATTTAAGAAATTGTTATTAAACTTCCTTAGAGCCAATAGCTTCTACAGCGTGGATGAATTTTTAAATTTGTAAATATTTAGTTAGCTACCTTAATTATAAATATTGTACTTAGTTTTTAATTTGACGTGTCCTATAACATGTACATGTTTTAATGGATGAATCAATAAATCAAATCAAATCAAATTAAATGCTGTTCAAATCAACTAGTTATAATGTTGTATAGTGAACTAAGCTGTAATACATGCAGTTAAGTTTTAAAATTCTGTATGAATGTACATATAAAAACTTCTGTTATGTTACATTCATATAACATTTTACTATCATTTACAAAAATTATTCTTACAGAGGTTTATTTTCCTATTTACTACATTTTGGTGGTGATAAACATTTCCAGAAATAACTATGTTATAATTCCTTTCTTGGAAGTGTTGAAAACTGCGTTATGTTTTATTTTAAAAAAAGGGAACAGTAATAGTCAACTGTTTAAGAAATAAATACTGTATGCTGGCCCTCCCCATTTGTTCGAGGTAATCATAAGATGCTGAAGTAAGAGGTAAATAATGGTTGCAAAGTAAACAAAATTTTAAATAGTGAAAAGTTAATAGGGTTGGCAAATTGCAGAAAGGGAAGAGAGATTAGAATGGGGATGTGAGAAGTGGAGTAGAAGATTCGAGAAAGTATGACAAAATACAGGTAATTGGAAAAAGGATTGAAAATTGTGGCTAGTGAAGTTTAATAATTTGTAACTGGGAAAGGAGACCCAAGAAAATTGGAGATGTGCAAGAGAGAAATATTGAAAAGTGAGGTTAAGGAAATCAAAGCTCAGTGAAACAATAGTAACAAGAAGTTGAAACTGTGTCAAAATTTTCAGGGATAGATAACAATTTGGCCAATAGCAAAAATTAATACATTTAGATAAGTAAAAGGAAATCAATTAATATTTAAAGGGGTAAACACGTATCAAGTATATAAATGCATCGAGGGGCTGCCCTATTAACAAAAGTACCAGGGCCCAATTCAGGGGTAGCCTGATATGTATTTGCTTTGGTACTTAATAAATCATATTATATCTTGTAATCATGTAGAACAACTGAAGGCAATAGGACTTTAAAATAACGACAAAGTACTATAATAATGGATATTTGTGAAATGGCTGATGTGAAAAAAAGTTACTTGGAATAAATTATGTGCTTTAAATAGAACTATGTTTTTTGTGCAGTACATTTTCCTTGTCTCTTAGCAACTAGAAGCTATGTAAGATTATATAAAATTGCTTCTGAAGGAAGAGGACAGGTTACTTAGTCCTGAAACTGAACAGGTGATCCACAATCTGAAGAGGAAGAGCTGCTAGGATCACCTTCCACATCTGAAGCCAGAAGGGAAATGAAGAGGAAAAGCAAAACATAAGTAGATTATTGTATTTTTTTATTTAGGAAGTATCAGGGGAAATTAAATTGCAGTGTAAAGCTATTACAATGCTCTGGTTTCAGTGAGATAATCACATACATTTGTCTCATTGTTTCAGAATGCCATAAAACCACTATAAAGATGTTGATCTTCTTCCTGACTATGAAGATGAAACAGGCATATTGTAATCCCTATTAAAATATCTTCCTGTACATTTCTGGGAGTACCATCCACGGCAAGCTTAGTTGTAGTATTTTCAGACATGTGACCATAAATCTGTTAACACAAGTTCAGAGGAGCTGATGCATTTAGCTGGGATACCTCTAATTATGGCCTGTTTGGGATATCCATAGTGCAAAATGAATTGGGAGCATTATACTGTTGTCACCTATTTCCAAATTTAATGTCTAGGAACAAATGTTTTTCAGCTGAGAAGTTCCATGCATCTTGTAGTTAATGAAGGACAACACAAGGAAAATGATGTGTTGTGGAAGGTTAGGCCACTATAGATAGCATTAGGGAAGAATGTCCTTCATGTTTAAGTCATTTATCTTTGAATGAACCAATGGTGCCATTTTCTGAAAATTATTTGTTTCAACAGTAGGTGCCTTCTAAGCCAAACCCAGTGGGTTTGAAATGTTTTATGCTTGCACCTCCTGATGGACTAGTTTTTATTTTTATTTTTATATTTGTAAAGGTGTAAGTCTAAATGCAAATCTGAAAAAATTAGGCCTGGGAAGTTTTCTAACTAAACGTCTGTCAGAAACTTTACCTCAAAATAAATCATTGTAATATCTTTTTCTTTTCACCAGCATAAAATAATTATTTGCTTGCAATTTACAAGCATTCTATAGTCTTAAATTAAATTAATTGGGAGTCAATTAATGACACAAAACAACACTTACCTTTAAATTTTCCCAGAACTAGTTTCTGAGGCCTTCCCTCTATCTTCAGCCGGACATCGACTGGTTCTCATTGGTATAGCTCGCAATATATTGTCATCGGTCTCCTCTGGTGGCGGTTCGAGGAACTTGCTGAACAAATCTTTCTGGGGGAAGTCGATATTGAATACTTTGTTCCTATTTTTTGAAATAATGATTTGTTCCCATGTGGACAGTTCTTCTTTTCCTGTTGTATGTTTTAGTAATTTTGGTTCAACATAAATCCAGAACCAAAATTACTAAAACATACAACAGGAAAAGAAGAACTGTCCACATGGGAACAAATCATTATTTCAAAAAATAGGAACAAAGTATTCAATTTCGACATCCCCCAGAAAGATTTGTTCAGCAAGTTCCTTGAACCGCCACCAGAGGAGACCGATGACAAAATATTGCCAGCTATACCAATGAGAACCAGTCGATGTCTGGCTGAAGATAGAGGGAAGGCCTCAGAAACTAGTTCCGGGAAAATTTAAAAGTAAGTGTTGTTTCGTGTCATTAATTGACTCCCAATTAATTTAATTTATACAACAACACTGTTTTCAACACTTCCATGAAAGGATTTATTCTATAGTCTTTTTACTGCACATGTCTTGTTATGTTTAATTAAATTATATTATGTCAGTGCACATGCATAAGTGTGTATGTGTAAGTGTGTGTGCACGTGTGTTTGTGCATGTTAATTGAACCATATATCTCTAGAAATTAATGCTGATCCCAGCACTAAAACTGAACAAAATTATAAATAGTGTAGAAATATGCTACTAAATAAATTAAAACTAAAAAAAGTAATGAGAGTAAAGCATCTCCTCCTGGTCACCAGGGATAACCATGGCTTAATTACAAAGTATATGATATGTGAAAACACTACAAAAATACAATTTCATTTAAAAAATTCACACAAATTTTTGTACATAGCAGGCTACTTTTTAGAGATAGATAAACTATGCGTGTTTATAACATATTCCTCTCGAAATAGTGATTTTTTCATGATTGTCCTTAAGGCCAGGATGTTTAAGCACTTACAGCAGGTAGGCTAAAGGGCCTTAAAAGCCTAAAAAAGGCATTATAAATTTTGAAAGTTACAATCATAAAATATATATATATATATATAAAACAGACAGTTTTTATTTAAAGTCCACAAACTGCACATTTTAAAGTTTTTTTTTTGGGGGGGGGGGTAATTTACATCCTCCAATGTTAAGTCATATAGGACGGTGTATAAATTGGGTGAAATGATGCTCAAATGAGTCCAGGGTCCATGGAGCTTAGAGTTACCCGACATTCGTCTTTTAGGATAAGGGAAAACCCTGGGGAAAACCTTATCCAGGTAACTCACCCTGTCTGAGATTCGAACTCGGGACCTCTTGAATGTGAGGCAGACATGCTACCATCTATGCTACCGTTGCCCATTACCACAAGTTATTGTTATAAATTTTCTTCTGCTAAAATCTGCCAACATTAATTAATGATTTATAGAAGTATAATGAAACTGACTGACTGCTAGATGTGGCAAATACTTTCGGAAGGAGCCTTATTTTTGTTGTCATATGCTGCTTTTTGAAAGAATAGCAAATTTTTTCTTTGTTGTTAATATGTGTGAAATGATAGAATGATTTATTTTACATGATAAGCTGTCTTTGCATAAATGTTACACAAAATCTGTTCATCAGTTGAAAACACATGGACAGTATATTAGTAACATAATGTGAAGTTTACTTTTCTTTGGTTTAATGAATTTATGCAATGTATTAAATGAAGTTATGTCTGCTTCTATGTGATAGCAACAGATAACATCACAATTCATCAAAATATTTTTCCTGCAATACTTCCTGATATTGGAGAACACAATTTCAAAGTGAAATGGTGAATCCTTAGTAGAGAGCTTATTACAATACAGAAGATAGTCACATTCCAATGTAAAGGATGTCCAAGTGGTGTCCATCATCTAGAGTTCCCTGAATGTAATGGAAATACTGAAAATAAATTTAAAATGTTTGAGTTGACTTAGAAAGGAAAAAAATGAGAGGTATTAGTTCAAAAAGACTACTACGTCTTAGAAAGGGCAAAATATAAACGAATTCTTTAAGTACCAAATTAGGTAAAACCTTGATAACCTCCACTTTGTTAATCATTCAGCTGATTAAATGTTTTCTGTTTCTTTAGTATTCTAAAATGCAAATATTAACAAGTGGCTTCAGTATACCAAACATACTCAAGTGTAGTGTTCTTTAAGAATAATGGAACAAAAGTCTATGCTATATTGCTTCCCATGCACACATGGCAACAATGTTATGAATTGAACATAGAATGAATGGTATGTAGAATGAACATAGAATGAACGGTATGTAGAATGAATATAGAATGTAGGTACTCCGGTCAAGAAGTTTATGCATACACACATGCATGCACACACACATGCACGTACACACACAGATGCCTTTTTCTAGAAAGATTTAATTGAATACATGGGGTCTCAAAACATGTATATTTTGTGAAATCTAAGAATGAAATTTTTGACTGGAATGCAAAATGTCTTCCACATCTGTAAATGTATAGCAGAATTTTCTCCCAGACGTGAAGAATAGAATCTGTATTTTGCATATTTGTTGTTGTACCAAGTACCAAGCTCATTTTCTGACACATATAACTGAGTTACTCATTGATAGAATGAGATAATCCCTGAATTACTTCAGAAATGAATAATACAAAATAATGCATCATTTTTTGTTTTGTTTTACCTGTAAGCTAAATTGATTGTCCTATTATTTGCTTTGAACTGGCATCCCTAGCAGTAATTCTCTGGTTTTTTTTATTTAAATGCCACAATAAAGTTTACAGTCATATATTAATAAAATATTTTAACCTTTTTGTAATACATCACAGATATAATACAAGATTGATAAAATATGCAACCAGGAACAGTTACCGGATGTCAAGAAAATCCCAGACATATCATATATTTTTACTTTCTGTCCAGTGATTACTGGGGAATTTCTGAAAAATCTGGAATGCCCTTCACTTTGAAAGATGCAAAGTTCTTTGTTTCAAATGATTAGCAGCTCAGGAAGGATTATTCTTGAAAGTAGTGGAATTACTGTACAATTTTTGCATAGAATGCTAATATTAATAGAACCTTTCATTGGTATTAACATTGTATGTGTGTGTGCATGCGTGTGTGTGTGCGTGCGTGCGTGCATTCGTGTGTGTGTGTGTGTGTGTACAAAAGAGCTAGGCAATTGATTGAGGGGTATTAGTTCTAACTTTAAACATTTAGGCTGTGTAGGATGTCATGATTATATATAAAATTCAGATTTTTTTATATAAAATACATTCTTCACATAAATATAATTGTTAGTTTCTTTGACAGTTGGTGATATTCTTTTTGTTGTATGAATGCCTAAAAGAAGTAAAAATAATGTATACATGTTTCAGCAATAATTTGTTGTGTAATGTCTTACATTCTAGACCACTAATATCCTGCATTTCATTAAAATATTATGATAACTTTATGCATTACAGTTTTATTAAACATTGATATATAGTAGAAGCCCAAAATAACACGGTTGTTGGGGGACATATTTACCCCTATGTTATAATCTTACCATGTTATATATAGATGCAACAATAGAAGGGACAAAAATCAGTCCCACCCAGCTGGAGGAGGGAAATATGCATGTAATAATAAATTACAGTACAATATTAAGCACTCTTATATAAGGCAAATATATTACAATACTTTTAAAATTACTCACCGGTTATGCTGGAAGGTGTATTCCAGCCTGTAACTGATTTTGATTTATATTCCACTGAAAATATTTTACACAAACCTAATTTTTCTTTGTTTTAAAAAAATCAGTAAGTTTTCTTGATGCACTGATTTTCTCTGTCCATCCATAGAATTACATTGTTTAAATGAGTTATCACTTCACTAACATTCAGAATGTTTTCTTCCACCTCCACGACATTTTCGACAAGTATCATCTTCATTGTCCTCTTGTTCTTCAATGTTATTCTCATTATGGACAGTATTAAGCGAATTGGCGAGTCAGCTTCATGTGTGACTCAGATAGGATACTTGTTAGTAAACGGTACAGTCTTTGGAGAAAAATTTCCACTTGATTTACCTGGCTTAATTAGTTGTGCAAATTGTTTGTATTAATACAATCATAATTGCAAATATTGTAGATGAAATTATTTAATGTGTTCAATACCACATAGACTGATTTTTCATTTAGGACATTTAGAACTAAAATCGTGCTTTTCTATAAGCATTTTCTGTTTGTTTTAGTGCTTTTCTCATTTAAAAACCAGTTCCCTCACTATTCTGTTTAAGGATGACCTACTGCCCTTAATGTTAATGCTTTCTCTTAAAATAATAAGTAATTTAGTTATTGATGTGTGTTTGGAGGAATTTAGTAACAGTGACGTCAAAATTAATATAAAATTATTTGTGGTTGGTTTATTGACACTCGTCACTTACTTTTTCATATATTTATGAGAGACTAGTTTCAAAGGCCCTGGCCTCCATTTTCAATCTCTTCCCAACTGGCAACTGTTGTTATCTGCTCTCTCTGGTGGTGGAACTATGAACTTTTTTGTCAAATTATCTGCTGGCGGGATTTCAAAGTTCATTACGCGGTCCTTATTTTTCCAGATGAATATGTTCTCCCATGTTGTCAATCTATTTTGGTTTATCACTCCTTTTAATAATTTTGGATTTGGATCAATGTCATGGTTTTCATTCCAAAAATGAAATGCTACTGCTGACTTGTCTTCTTGTTTCAATCTGATGTTTCTAAAGTGTTCTTTGACTCTGGTTTTTAAATTTCTTTTTGTTTGACCTATGTAGCATTTTTCACAATTCTTGCAATTTATTTGGTATATTCCAGATTTGTTACCTGAAGGAATTTCATCTTTTGTTTTTGAATTTAGTAATTTTAAAATTGAGTATCTATTAGTAGGTGCCAAGATGATATTTTGTTCCTTGAATATCTTTTTAAATTTATTAAATGTTTTTGGATGATATGTGAATGAACTGAATATGCTGTTGCTTTCTTTTTCTTTAATAAATGTGGTTGTTTCCTTAATGGTTTTCTTTAGTTTAGATTTTCTAATTTTCTTCAACACCAAACTTTTGTTGTATCCGTTTTCTTCTGCTATGTGTATTATTGCTTTTTGTTCCTTGAAATATTCTTCTTTTTCCATGGGTATGTTGACTAGTCTGTGTGTAAGGCTGTTTATTATTGCATGTTTATGTGTAATTGGGTTGTGGCTATTATTTTTTATATAATTTTCTGAATGTGTTGGCTTCCTGTAAATTCCAAATTTTATTTTTGTATCATTCCTGATGTATCATTCCTACCTTTCTTGGATCTAAATATCATCAGGAATGATACAAAAATAAAATTTGGAATTTACAGGAAGCCAACACATTCAGAAAATTATATAAAAAATAATAGCCACAACCCAATTACACATAAACATGCAATAATAAACAGCCTTACACACAGACTAGTCAACATACCCATGGAAAAAGAAGAATATTTCAAGGAACAAAAAGCAATAATACACATAGCAGAAGAAAACGGATACAACAAAAGTTTGGTGTTGAAGAAAATTAGAAAATCTAAACTAAAGAAAACCATTAAGGAAACAACCACATTTATTAAAGAAAAAGAAAGCAACAGCATATTCAGTTCATTCACATATCATCCAAAAACATTTAATAAATTTAAAAAGATATTCAAGGAACAAAATATCATCTTGGCACCTACTAATAGATACTCAATTTTAAAATTACTAAATTCAAAAACAAAAGATGAAATTCCTTCAGGTAACAAATCTGGAATATACCAAATAAATTGCAAGAATTGTGAAAAATGCTACATAGGTCAAACAAAAAGAAATTTAAAAACCAGAGTCAAAGAACACTTTAGAAACATCAGATTGAAACAAGAAGACAAGTCAGCAGTAGCATTTCATTTTTGGAATGAAAACCATGACATTGATCCAAATCCAAAATTATTAAAAGGAGTGATAAACCAAAATAGATTGACAACATGGGAGAACATATTCATCTGGAAAAATAAGGACCGCGTAATGAACTTTGAAATCCCGCCAGCAGATAATTTGACAAAAAAGTTCATAGTTCCACCACCAGAGAGAGCAGATAACAACAGTTGCCAGTTGGGAAGAGATTGAAAATGGAGGCCAGGGCCTTTGAAACTAGTCTCTCATAAATATATGAAAAAGTAAGTGACGAGTGTCAATAAACCAACCACAAATAATTTTATATTAATTTAGTTATTCCTGAACATAAAAAGTTTGAATGCTTCTAACGACAAACTTGTAGAAGTCATCTAGATCTATTACTCGTTTTGGAACCCTATGCTATTTACCTGCAGTTATAAAGTTAGCTCTGATTTTCATTTTGTTTTTCTTCTGCATTTTTTAACAGTTCTTTTCACTGTTCATTCTGATACTCCTGTGTCATCTGATATGCGCTTAAATGTTTAGAATCTCTTTGAAAGGAAAAAAAATCTGATGTATCCAGTTCTTTGCTATTAACTTCTTTCTTCATGTATGCTCATACATTTGAAACATTTTCTTCACTCCGACTGTGTAATGTTTTGAATCCTAATTCACAAAGTACACTGATGACATAATTAATTTATGCAATTATCAATTTCTGAAAAACTCGCTGTACTTCACTCCTTGTTGCAAAACTGTATGTCTTCAATAAAAAAGCAACTTTGATTTAGGAAGGACTGTGCCTAAGATGAAGACAACATCACTATAGTCCCCCTTTCCTCCCCCCATGTGGTGCATGATTTCATTCAGCAGAAGTATATAGTGATGATAAAGACAATGCCAAGAATGGTGGTATCATTCATTACTTCCCTGGAATACAGTGGTCAGTGTCAATGAACAGGGGTGGTAAAAATCATACTGCAGAACCTTTGTTTGCAGAATATTTATATCTCAATTTTCTGAATAAATAATAAAATGAAATAAAATAATTAACTACAATATTTTTTAATAGGGACATATTTTTACCCGCATTAAACCTGAATCCACACTATTTTGGACCGTGCTATTTCAGGCTTCTACAGCATCTAATTTTCAAGTGAGAGTGCAGTAGCTTATTCTCTTATGTGGCAATTCATCATGGTTCAAGAATAATTTTGCAATATTTTTTTTTTTAATTTCTCCTTTAATATTAATAAAATTATTTCTACAACAAAGAAAACCTACCATTTTTCATTTTTGAAGATGCAATCCATCCTTCTGTAGTTCGTCGTATTTCACTTTCACTTGGTGGTTCATCATCAGGCACAGTTTCTAGCACTTCTTCAATGGTTATTTCTTTTATATCTACTAGCTGAAATTCTTCATTTTCCATGCCTAATACCACTTTTGTTGTTTTAGCTTCAGGTGTAGTTGAATTAGATGTGATTTGATTTGAAGATCTGGTGATATATTGTTGCACAGTGGATACAGTTTTCTGGTCAATAGGAGATTCTGGTTTTGTTGTAAAGCTAACAGAGGTTGGTACTGTGCTTGTTTCTGATATTATTTTACCCTTAGAAGACATGGGTTCAAATGTTGTATCATTCAGTAAAGCTGAAGTTCTAGTTGATGGCGTTAACTCAGTTTGAGATAAGATTGTAGCAGTTATGTTTAATGATGACATATTTAGATAACCTGTGGGAAGAAATGATAAATTTGTTTGTTGTATTGGTAGCATTACTGTTGATGTAACTGCTTTGGTTGTATTCTTAACAGATACTGATACTGTAATTGGTTTTGATGTATCAGTTTGATCTCTTTGTGTATTATTATTCTGTAGTATGGCACTCTGTTTGGTTGCTCCAACAAAAGTATTTGACACCAGTGATGATGAGCTGCTTGTGGTACTGAGTGAAGATGTGGGTACTACAGAGCTAGCAGAAAATGTTGATTTGGCAAGAGTAGTTGTGTGTGCTAAAGGGTAACTTTCTAAAGAATGCTGCATAGTAGATACTGTTTTGTTTTCAGTAGATGTAGGTGATGGTGTTACAGTTGTTCCTTTCAGTTTCAGCACATCACTATTTGTTGGCATTGAATAAACTGTTTTTTCAGTACTACTTTGCGCTGCTGCTGAACTAGATGTAATTTCAGTCCTACCAATTTCTGATGATTTTGAGCTGTTTACATGTCCAGTGTTACTTTGCATTGTTGATGCTTGAGTTACTGTGGTAGAAGTAGCCTGCATATGTGGCGATGATAGTAATATGATATTTGAAGTGCTAATGGAAGTAATTGGTGTTGACATTGATGAAGACGCTTCTAAAGTTTTGGAATATTCAACTGTGGATCCAATTTCTTGCTGAATACTTGTTACAGTTTCCTTCTTTTGAATGGTTGAGGAAGCTTCTATGGGTGGTATGTGAGAAGAAGATACTAATGATTGTATTAGTGTACCTTCTGTTGGCAACTTAGTGTACCGTGTTTGTTGTTCACTGATTTCTGTAGTTGCAACTTTATTGAATAGTTGACCCGATGACTTTAAGGTGGGGATGTCAGTTGCAGTGTAATGCATAGTTGCCCTTTGTGTTTGATCAACTTTAGCAGTTGTCGTATTTGAAGGGAAAGATGCAATATTATAGATGCTAAGAAACATTTTTTGTAATTCACTGAGAGAAGCTACTTTAGAACCATTAAAGACATCATGGGACATATCAGTAAGCTTAAAAGGAATTATATATGGTGAAGGACTGGTTATGGTGAAGTACGTTGATTCTGCAATTGTAGCATGTTTTGCATTAGGTTTAGTCGTCTTCAATACCAATGGCTGTACAGTTGTTTGTGTAAAACTCATGGTGCTTGCATTGTTTGCAACATTCACTTGAGTTACCATGGATTCAGAAGACAATTTAGGTTGCTGTATAGGTAATGATGTAAAAATGTTAGTAGAGAGATAAGTTGGTTCTGTTGGTGTATGACCTTCACTGTCTGACATAGCAGTAGAAACATTTGTTGGTATCTGAGAAACTGGAGTATGTATTGTTAAACCAACTGAGCTGGCTATTGAAGGTTCTGTGGAAGTTGCAAATACTTCACTGATAATGGGAATTGTTGGTTTTGTAACTGCTATATTAAAAGTAGTTTGAGGAAGCATTTCAGTTTGTGGATAGGTTTGTCTGATAGAAGCATATACTTGAGTAGCTGAAGACTGTGTTCCTCTGTCTAATACAGAACCAAGTGATGTTTCCATTCCTGTAAAAGTTTCATGATTATTATTCTGAGTTATAAATGCATGATTGGTACTTTCACTTATAGTACCTACTGGGTGAGATGACTCCTCTGCAGTACGTGTAAGTGTTGTCTGAGATGTAAATGTTGGACTGTATCCTGAACTTATCGTAGGTTTCTGAGTAAATGGCACATTTGTAGTTGCTATGCTTGATGTGGTAAAATAGCTTGATGAGATGCTTTGATTCCATTTAGCAATTTTTGTTGTCATCATTGCCTTATTGGATGATTCTGAGTAAACTGAAAAGGATGTTACTTCATTAGTGTGTCCAGATGGAGGATTACTGCTTTTGGAATCCGATTCAGCATTTCTTCCTTCTGGGATAACCAAATCAGGAGCACTTTGCTGTTGCTGGCTGCCGGTTATTCCTAGGTTTGTAGAAATGGTTGTTATGGTTTCACTAAGTGCTTTTACTGGAGTTATTAAGCTGCTGCTACTGTCTTTTATTGGTGACACTGTTTTATCAACATTAGAGGTACTGGAGGTAAATGATGTTTCACTCTTTGTTATAGTCTTTAATTCTGAAGTATTGTTGTATCCTGTTGGTGCACTAATCTTCATATCTGTAATTGTGACTGCTGTAGATGCTTTAGGCTTACTAGGTGTTAATGATTGAGTATTATACTCAGTTATTGTTCCAGTGATGTTTGTGTATATTATTGGAACAGTTCTGTACATATCTCTGGTTATAGCTGAAGTAGGTGATATGTCACCGCGACTAGATATGATAGACTCAGTACTTTGAATACCTCCTGCATTTATAATATTTGTATACATTATTGGTTTAGTATCATGCACATTTGTATTTACTATGGTTGTAATAGATGTTTCAGCACTACCAAGTGTTGTTGATACAGTACTACGCCCACTTTCCCTTTTTGTAGCATCTATGTATATTGTTGGTTGTTTCATATGCACATCCCTGATTACTGCAGTTGTAGAATCAGCCTTAGCACTGCTGGAACCTGTTGATTGAATACCCGGAACAGTTTTAGTTTCCTTAGTACTTCTGTAAATTATTGATTCAGTTGCATGCATATCTCCGATTACTGTTTCTACAGTTGAAGTTTTAACACTACTAGCTGTTGTTGATTCAGTACTATGGACATCTCTAGTTACTGTGGCTGTATGAGAAGCTTTAACACTGCTTGGTGTGGTTGATTCAGTACTATGGACATCTCTAGTTACTGTGGCTGTATCAGAAGCTTTAACACTGCTTGGTGTGGTTGATTCAGTACTATGGACATCTCTAGTTACTGTAGCTGTATGAGAAGCTTCAACACTGCTTGGTGTTGTGGATTCAGTACTATGGAAATCTCTAGTTACTGTGGCTGTATCAGAAGCTTTAACACTGCTTGGTGTTGTGGATTCAGTACTATGGAAATCTCTTGTTATTGTAGCTGTATGAGAAGCTTTAACACTGCTTGGTGTTGTGGATTCAGTACTATGGAAATCTCTAGTTACTGTAGCTGTATCAGAAGCTTTAACACTGCTTGGTGTTGTGGATTCAGTACTATGGAAATCTCTAGTTACTGTGGCTGTATCAGAAGCTTTAACACTGCTTGGTGTGGTTGATTCAGTACTATGGAAATCTCTAATTACTGTGGCTGTATCAGAAGCTTTAACACTGCTTGGTGTGGTTGATTCAGTACTATGGACATCTCTAGTTACTGTGGCTGTATAAGAAGCTTTAACACTACTAGCTATTGATGTTTCAGTACTATGGACATCTCTAGTTACTGTGGTTGTATCAGAAGCTTTAACACTGCTTGGTGTGGTTGATTCAATACTATGGACACCTCTAGTTACTGTGGCTGTATCAGAAGCTTTAACACTGCTTGGTGTGGTTGATTCAGTACTATGGAAATCTCTAGTTACTGTGGCTGTATCAGAAGCTTTAACACTGCTTGGTGTTGTGGATTCAGTACTATGGAAATCTCTAGTTACTGTAGCTGTACCAGAAGTGTTAGCACTGCTTGGTGTTGTGGATTCAGTACTATGGAAATCTCTAGTTACTGCAGCTGTACCAGAAGTGTTAGCACTGCTTGGTGTTGTGGATTCAGTACTATGGGCATCTCTAGTTACTGTAGCTCCATCAGAAGTGTTAGCACTGCTTGGTGTTGTGGATTCAGTACTATGGGCATCCCTGGTTACTGTAGCTGTACCAGAAGGTTTAGCACTGCTTGGTGTTGTGGATTCAGTACTATGGGCATCCCTGGTTACTGTAGCTGTACCAGAAGGTTTAGCACTGCTTGGTGTTGTGGATTCACTACTATGGGCATCCCTGGTTACTGTAGCTGTACCAGAAGTGTTAGCACTGCTTGGTGTTGTGGATTCAGTACTATGGGCATCTCTAGTTACTGTAGCTGTACCAGAAGTGTTAGCACTGCTTGGTGTTGTGGATTCAGTACTATGGGCATCTCTAGTTACTGTAGCTCCATCAGAAGTGTTAGCACTGCTTGGTGTTGTGGATTCAGTACAATGGGCATCTGTAGTTACTGTAGCTGTACCAGAAGTGTTAGCACTGCTTGGTGTTGTGGATTCAGTACTATGGGCATCTCTAGTTACTGTAGCTCCATCAGAAGTGTTAGCACTGCTTGGTGTTGTGGATTCAGTACTATGGGCATCCCTGGTTACTGTAGCTGTACCAGAAGGTTTAGCACTGCTTGGTGTTGTGGATTCAGTACTATGGGCATCTCTAGTTACTGTAGCTGCATCAGAAGTGTTAGCACTGCTTGGTGTTGTGGGTTCAGTACTATGGGCATCTCTAGTTACTGTAGCTGCATCAGAAGTGTTAGCACTGCTTGGTGTTGTGGATTCAGTACTATGGGCATCTCTGGTTACTGTAGCTGTACCAGAAGTGTTAGCACTGCTTGGTGTGGTTGATTCAGTACTATGGACATCTCTAGTTACTGTAGCTGTACCAGAAGTGTTAGCACTGCTTGGTGTGGTTGATTCAGTACTATGGACATCTCTAGTTACTGTAGCTGTACCAGAAGGTTTAGCACTGCTTGGTGTTGTGGATTCGGTACTATGGGCATCTCTAGTTACTGTAGCTGTACCAGAAGTGTTAGCACTGCTTGGTGTTGTGGATTCAGTACTATGGGCATCTCTAGTTACTGTAGCTGTACCAGAAGTGTTAGCACTGCTTGGTGTTGTGGATTCAGTACTATGGACATCTCTAGCTACTGTAGCTGCATCAGAAGTGTTAGCACTGCTTGGTGTGGTTGATTCAGTACTATGGACATCTCTAGTTACTGTAGCTGTACCAGAAGTGTTAGCACTGCTTGGTGTTGTGGATTCAGTACTATGGACATCTCTAGCTACTGTAGCTGCATCAGAAGCTTTAACACTGCTTGGTGTTGTGGATTCAGTACTATGGACATCTCTAGTTACTGTAGCTGTACCAGAAGTGTTAGCACTGCTTGGTGTTGTGGATTCAGTACTATGGACATCTCTAGTTACTGTAGCTGTACCAGAAGGTTTAGCACTGCTTAGTGTTGTGGATTCAGTGCTATGGACATCTCTAGTTACTGTAGCTGTACCAGAAGGTTTAGCACTGCTTGGTGTTGTGGATTCAATACTATGGACATCTCTAGTTACTGTAGTTGTACCAGAAGTGTTAGCACTGCTTGGTGTGGTGGATTCAGTACTATGGACATCTCTAGTTACTGTAGCTGTACCAGAAGGTTTAGCACTGCTTAGTGTTGTGGATTCAGTACTATGGACATCTCTAGTTACTGTAGCTGTACCAGAAGTGTTAGCACTGCTTGGTGTGGTTGATTCAGTACTATGGACATCTCTAGTTACTGTAGCTGTACCAGAAGTGTTAGCACTGCTTAGTGTTGTGGATTCAGTACTATGGACATCTCTAGTTACTGTAGCTGTACCAGAAGGTTTAGCACTGCTTAGTGTTGTGGATTCAGTAATATGGACATCTCTAGTTACTGTAGCTGTACCAAAAGTGTTAGCACTGCTTGGTGTGGTTGATTCAGTACTATGGACATCTCTAGTTACTGTAGCTGTACCAGAAGTGTTAGCACTGCTTAGTGTTGTGGATTCAGTACTATGGACATCTCTAGTTACTGTAGCTGTACCAGAAGTGTTAGCACTGCTTAGTGTTGTGGATTCAGTACTATGGACATCTCTAGTTACTGTAGCTGTACCAGAAGTGTTAGCACTACTTGGTGTTGTTGATTCAGTACTATGGACATCTCTGGTTACTGTAGCTGTACCAGAAGGTTTAGCACTGCTTGGTGTTGTGGATTCAATACTATGGGTATCTCTAGTTACTGTAGCTGTACCAGAAGTGTTAGCACTGCTTGGTGTTGTGGATTCAGTACTATGGACATCTCTGGTTACTGTAACTGTACCAGAAGGTTTAGCACTGCTTGGTGTTGTGGATTCAATACTATGGGCATCTCTGGTTACTGTAGCTATACCAGAAGGTTTAGGACTGGTTGGTGTTGTGGGTTCAGTACTATGGGCATCTCTGGTTACTGTAGCTGTATCAGAAGTGTTAGCACTGCTTGGTGTTAGTGGTTCAGTACTATGTGCATCTCTAGTTACTGTAGCTGTATCAGAAGCTTTAGCACTGCTTGGTGTTGGTAGTTCAGTATTAAGCACATCTTTAGTTACTGTAGCTGTATCAGAAGCTTTAGCCATGCTAGATGTTGTGGATTCAGTATTATGGACATCTCTAGTTACTGTGGGTGTATCAGTACCTTTAGCACTGCTTGGTGTTAGTGGTTCAGTACTATGTGCATCTCTAATTACTGTAGCTGTATCAGAAGCTTTAGCACTGCTTGGTGTTGGTGGTTCAGTATTATGCACATCTTTAGTGACTGTAGCTGTATCAGAAGCTTTAGCCATGCTAGATGTTGTGGATTCAGTATTATGTGCATCTCTAGTTACTGTGGGTGTATCAGAGCCTTTAGCTCTGCTTGGTGTTAGTGGTTCAGTACTATGTGCATCTCTAGTTACTGTGGCTGTATCAGAAGCTTTAGCAGTGCTTGGTGTTGTTGATTCAGTACTATGGGCATCTCTAGTTACTATAGATGTGTCAGAAGCTTTACCACTGCTTGGTGTTGATGATTCAGTACTATGGACATCTCTAGTTATTGGGGGTGGATCAGTAGCTTTAGCATTTCTTTGTTCTGTTAAATCAGTACTGTGGACATCTCTAGTTTCTGAAGCTGTTTCAGAAGCTTTAGCACTGCTGGGTGCTGTTGATTTGGTACTATGGAAATCTCTACTTACCTTTGTAGTATTGGTAGTTGTAACACTTTTGGGTGTAGATGATTCAGTACTATGGACATCTCTATTTATTGGGGTAGAATTTGTAGTTGTACCACTCTTAGGTGTAGATGATTCAGTACCATGGATATCTCTAGTTACTGTAGGTGCATCAGAAGTTCTAGCACTGCTTAGAGATGAAGATTCAATACCATGGGCATCTCTTGTTTCTGTGACTGTATCAGAAACTTTAGCACTGCTTAGTGTTTTTGATTCAGTACTATGGACATCTCTAGTTACTGTGGGTGTATGAGAAGCTTTAGCAGTGCTAGGTGTTGATGTTTCAGTACTATGGACATCTCTTGTTACTGTGGTTGTATCAGAAGTTCTAGCACTGATAGGTGTAGGTGATACAGAGCTATCTATATCTTTATTTAGCGCTGCAGGAATAGGGGTTTTAGAAATGCTATGTGTTGATGATACAGCACTATACATATCTCTGGTGTCTGTCGTATGAGATGTGTTAGCACTGATATGTGTTGATGACATAGCAGTGTTCACATCTCCGGCTACTGTGGTCGAATCAGAAGTTTTGGAGCTGCTCATTGTTGATGATACAGCACTGTGTATATCTCCTGTTACTGTGACAGCATCAAAAGTTTTACCCCTGCTAGATGTTGATTCGGTAGGGAGCCCTTGTATAATTTCTGTATTTGTGTCAGAAGTTTTAATGCTGCTGGGCATTGTTGATTGAAAGCTATTTACACCTGTAATTTCTGAGACTGTAGGATATGTTTTATCACTGCTGGCTGTATTATGCACAGCCCTTGTTTCTGTCATGCTTCTGGATGTTGTTTGAGTACTATGGGCTTCCAAGTTAACTGTGGCTGCGCTAGATATTGTAGTAGACCTAGGTGTTGTTGATTCGATACCATGCACCTCTCTGGTTGCTGTGGCTATATCAGAAGTTCTAGTGCTGCTAGGAGTTGTTGATTCATTACCGTGCACCCCCCATGTTACTGTGGCTGTATTAGAAGTGTCGGCAGTGCTAGGTGTTGTCTTAATGCTATATACATATCCGTGTAATGTAGCTGCAGCAGATGTTTTGACATTGATTGGTGTTGATGATTCAGTAATGTGCACATCTTTGTTTGCTATACCTGTATCAGAAGTTTTACTACTGCTATGTGTTGATGACACAGGAGTATGCTTATCTCTAAATGCTGACTCAGTGCTATGCATAGCATTCATTTTAGGAGTGTTTGTATATGTTGTTGGCGCATTGCTTTGTAAATCTAGAGTTGGAATAGTTGTGAAATTTCCTGCTGAATCACTAATTTTAGAATATTCAGTACTAGACATAACTTTTAAATCGGTGATATTTGTGTTTATTACTGGTGTTGTACTTTGCATATCTACTGCAACTCCGCCTTTACCATATGTTTTAGCACCATTAATTGGTGTTGACTCATATGTATATTTTGTTTGTGTTTCTATACTGTTTATGTGTGTTATTGGTGCACTATGTTGTATTTCCGCAGGTATAGTTATGGTATATGTTGTAGAACTTGCACTAATATTTGGCATAGTATGTTTGATGGCTGTTGTATTTATATGTATTATAGTTGCAGTACTTTGAATATCTCTGGTTGCTGTAGGAATGGTAGTCAGTGTGGATAGTTCTCTGCGTTCTGTGGTATTGGTTCCTGAAGAGTATATTATTGGTGTAATAATTTGCTGGTCTTTGGTTGTTGCTGTATATATGAATGATTCAGTAGGTTCAAAGGTTTTGGTTGCTATTGTGAATGTTCTGGGTGATGCACTTTGTGTATCTTTTTTTGCTGTTCCAGTAGTATTTGGCATGAATGATTCAGTAGATTGTGAGGTTTTTGTACCTGTGGTGAATGTAATTGGTGAAGCACTTTGTGTAACGCTGATTAATGTACCAGTAACATTTGCCATGGATGATTCAGTAGGTTGTGTGGTTCTGGTTCCAGTGATGAATATTATTGGTGAAGTACTTTGGGTAATGCTGATTGCTGTTCCATTAGAAACTGGCATTATTGTTTCATTATATTGTGTGGATCTGGTTCCTGTGGTGAATGTTATTGGTGAAGCACTTTGGGTATCTCTGGCTGCTGTTCCAGTGGCAGTTGATGTGGATGATTTAGAAGGTTGTGAAGTTCTGGTTCCTGTGGTGAATGTTATTGGTGAAGCAGTTTGAATATCTCTGCTTGCTGGTCCAGTAGCAGTTGATGTGGATGATTCTTTAGGTTGCGACGTACTGGTTTCAGTAGGGACTGTTATTGGTGAAGTAGTTTGCATATCTCTGATTGCTGTTACAGACACATTTGATGTGGATGACTCAGTAGGCTGTGTGGTACTGGTTCCTGAGGTAAATGTTATTGATGAAACAGTTTGCATATCTCTGGTTACTGTTCCAGTTGCAGTTGATGTGGATGATTCAGTAGGTCGTGAGGTACCGTTTCCCATGGTCAATGATATTGGTGAAGCAAATTGTGTATCTCTGAGTGCCGTTCCAGTGGCAGTTGATGTAGATGATTCTGTAGGTAGTGAGGTACCAGTTCCTGTGGTGAACGTTATTGTTATTGGTGAAGCAGTTTGCATATCTCTGGTTACTGTCCCAGTTGCAATTGACGTGGATGATTCAGAAGGTTGTGTGGTACCAGTTCCTGTGATGAACGTTATTGGTGAAGCAGTTTGTGTATCTCTGGTTACTGTTCCAGTTGCAGTTGACGTGGATGATTCAGTAGGAAGTGTGGTACCAGTTCCTGTGGTGGACGTTATTGGTGAAGCAGTTTGCATATCTCTGGTTACTGTTCCATTTGCAGTTGATGTGGATGATTCAGAAGGTTGTGTGGTACCAGTTCCTGTGGTGAACGTTATTGGTGAAGCAGTTTGCATATTTCTGGTTACTGTTCCAGTTGCAGTTGATGTGGATGATTCAGTAGGTTGTGTGGTACTGGTTCCTGTGGTGAACGTTATTGGTGAAAAAGGTTGTGTATGTCTGGTTACTGTTCCAGTTGCAGTTGATGTGGATGATTCAGTAGCTCGTGAGGTACCGTTTACCGTGGTCAATGATATTGGTGAAGCAAATTGTGTATCTCTGGGTGCCGTTCCAGTGGCAGTTGATGTAGATGATTCTGTAGGTAGTGAGGTACCAGTTCCCATAGTGACTGTTATTGGTGAAGCAGTTTGCGTATCTCTGATTGCTGCTCCAGAGGCAGTTAATGTGGATGATTCAGTAGGTTGTGTGGTACCGGTTCCTGTGGTGAACATTATTGGTGAAGCAGTTTGCGCATCTCTGGTTACTGTTCCAGTTGCAGTTGATGTGGATGATTCAGTAGGTTGTGTGGTACCGGTTCCTGTGGTGAATGTTATTGGTGAAGTAGTTTGTGTATCTCTGGTTACTGTTCCAGTTGCGGTTGATGTAGATGATTCTGTAGGTAGTGAGGTACCAGTTCCCATAGTGAATGTTATTGGTGAAGCAGTTTGTGCATCTCTGACTGCTGTTCCAGTGGCAGTTGATGTTGATGGTTCAGTAAGTTGTGTGGTACTGGTTCTTGTGGTGAATGTTATTGGTGAAGCAGTTTGTGTATCTCTGATTGCTGTTCCAGAGGCAATTGAAGTCGATGATTCAGTAAGTTGTCTGGTATTGGTTCCTATAGTGAATGTTATTGGTGAAGCAGTTTGTGTATCACTGGTTGTTCTTCCAGTGGCACTTGATGACGATGGTTCAGTAGTTCGTGAGGTACCATTTCCTGAGGTCAATGTTACTGGTGAAGCAGTTTGCGTATCACTGGTTGTTGTACCAATGGCAGTTGATGTGTATGATTCTGTAGGTTGTGAGGTGCTGATTCCTGTAGTCAGTGTTACTGATGAAGCAGTTTGTATATCCCTGGTTGCTGTTGCAGTGGCAATTAATGTGTATGTTTCAATAGGTTGTGTGGTACTGTTTCTTGTGGTGAATGTTATTGGTGAAGCAGTTTGTGTATCTCTGGTTACTGTTCCAGTTGCAGTTGACGTGGATGATTCAGTAGGTTGTGTGGTACCAGTTCCTGTGGTGAATGTTATTGGTGAAGCAGTTTGCGCATCTCTGGTTACTGTTCCAGTTGCAGTTGATGTGGTTGATTCAGAAGGTTGTGTGGTACCAGTTCCTGTGGTGAACGTTATTGGTGAAGCAGTTTGCATATCTCTGGTTACAGTCCCAGTTGCAGCTGATGTGAATGATTCAGTAGGTTGTGTGGTACCAGTTCCTGCGGTGAACGTTATTGGTGAAGCAGTTTGCATATCTCTGGTTACAGTCCCAGTTGCAGTTGATGTGAATGATTCAGTAGGTTGTGTGGTACCAGTTCCTGTGGTGAACGTTATTGGTGAAGCAGTTTGTGTATCTCTGGTTACTGTTCCAGTTGC
Source organism: Mantis religiosa (assembly GCA_030765055.1). Taxonomy (NCBI): domain Eukaryota; kingdom Metazoa; phylum Arthropoda; class Insecta; order Mantodea; family Mantidae; genus Mantis; species Mantis religiosa. Next base: position 128,718,055 of record CM060950.1, read on the forward strand.
AGTTGATGTGAATGATTCAGTAGGTTGTGTGGTACCAGTTCCTGTGGTGAACGTTATTGGTGAAGCAGTTTGCATATCTCTGGTTACAGTCCCAGTTGCAGTTGATGTGAATGATTCAGTAGGTTGTGTGGTACCAGTTCCTGTGGTGAATGTTATTGGTGAAGCAGTTTGTGTATCTCTGGTTACTGTTCCAGTTGCAGTTAATGTGGTTGATTCAGAAGGTTGTGTGGTACCAGTTCCTGTGGTGAACGTTACTGGTGAAGCAGTTTGTGTATCTCTGGTTACTGTTCCAGTTGCAGTTGATGTGGATGATTCAGAAAGTTGTGTGGTACCAGTTCCTGTGGTGAACGTTATTGGTGAAGCAGTTTGTGTATCTCTGGTTACTGTTCCAGTTGCAGTTGATGTGGATGATTCAGAAAGTTGTGTGGTACCAGTTCCTGTGGTGAACGTTATTGGTGAAGCAGTTTGCGCATCTCTGGTTACTGTTCCAGTTGCAGTTGATGTGGTTGATTCAGAAGGTTGTGTGGTACCAGTTCCTGTGGTGAATGTTATTGGTGAAGCAGTTTGCATATCTCTGGTTACAGTCCCAGTTGCAGTTGATGTGAATGATTCAGTAGGTTGTGTGGTACCAGTTCCTGTGGTGAATGTTATTGGTGAAGCAGGTTGTGTATGTCTGGTTACTGTTCCAGTTGCAGTTGATGTGGATGATTCAGTAGGTTGTGTGGTACCAGTTCCTGTGGTGAACGTTATTGGTGAAGGAGGTTGTGTATGTCTGGTTACTGTTCCAGTTGCAGTTGATGTGAATGATTCAGTAGGTTGTGTGGTACCAGTTCCTGTGGTGAACGTTATTGGTGAAGCAGGTTGTGTATGTCTGGTTACTGTTCCAGTTGCAGTTGATGTGGATGATTCAGTAGGTTGTGTGGTACCAGTTCCTGTGGTGAACGTTACTGGTGAAGCAGGTTGTGTATGTCTGGTTACTGTTGCAGTTGCAGTTGATGTGGATGATTCAGTAGGTTGTGTAGTACCGGTTCCTGTGGTGAACGTTATTGGTGAAGAAGGTTGTGTATGTCTGGTTACTGTTCCAGTTGCAGTTGATGTGGATGATTCAGTAGGTTGTCTGGTACCGGTTCCTGTGGTGAACGTTATTGGTGAAGCAGTTTGCATATCTCTGGTTACTGTCCCAGTTGCAGTTGATGTGGATGATTCAGTAGGTTGTGTGGTACCAGTTCCTGTGATGAACGTTATTGGTGAAGCAGTTTGTGTATCTCTGGTTACTGTTCCAGTTGCAGTTGACGTGGATGATTCAGTAGGAAGTGTGGTACCAGTTCCTGTGGTGGACGTTATTGGTGAAGCAGTTTGCATATCTCTGGTTACTGTTCCATTTGCAGTTGATGTGGATGATTCAGAAGGTTGTGTGGTACCAGTTCCTGTGGTGAACGTTATTGGTGAAGCAGTTTGCATATTTCTGGTTACTGTTCCAGTTGCAGTTGATGTGGATGATTCAGTAGGTTGTGTGGTACTGGTTCCTGTGGTGAACGTTATTGGTGAAAAAGGTTGTGTATGTCTGGTTACTGTTCCAGTTGCAGTTGATGTGGATGATTCAGTAGCTCGTGAGGTACCGTTTACCGTGGTCAATGATATTGGTGAAGCAAATTGTGTATCTCTGGGTGCCGTTCCAGTGGCAGTTGATGTAGATGATTCTGTAGGTAGTGAGGTACCAGTTCCCATAGTGACTGTTATTGGTGAAGCAGTTTGCGTATCTCTGATTGCTGCTCCAGAGGCAGTTAATGTGGATGATTCAGTAGGTTGTGTGGTACCGGTTCCTGTGGTGAACATTATTGGTGAAGCAGTTTGCGCATCTCTGGTTACTGTTCCAGTTGCAGTTGATGTGGATGATTCAGTAGGTTGTGTGGTACCGGTTCCTGTGGTGAATGTTATTGGTGAAGTAGTTTGTGTATCTCTGGTTACTGTTCCAGTTGCGGTTGATGTAGATGATTCTGTAGGTAGTGAGGTACCAGTTCCCATAGTGAATGTTATTGGTGAAGCAGTTTGTGCATCTCTGACTGCTGTTCCAGTGGCAGTTGATGTTGATGGTTCAGTAAGTTGTGTGGTACTGGTTCTTGTGGTGAATGTTATTGGTGAAGCAGTTTGTGTATCTCTGATTGCTGTTCCAGAGGCAATTGAAGTCGATGATTCAGTAAGTTGTCTGGTATTGGTTCCTATAGTGAATGTTATTGGTGAAGCAGTTTGTGTATCACTGGTTGTTCTTCCAGTGGCACTTGATGACGATGGTTCAGTAGTTCGTGAGGTACCATTTCCTGAGGTCAATGTTACTGGTGAAGCAGTTTGCGTATCACTGGTTGTTGTACCAATGGCAGTTGATGTGTATGATTCTGTAGGTTGTGAGGTGCTGATTCCTGTAGTCAGTGTTACTGGTGAAGCAGTTTGTATATCCCTGGTTGCTGTTGCAGTGGCAATTAATGTGTATGTTTCAATAGGTTGTGTGGTACTGTTTCTTGTGGTGAATGTTATTGGTGAAGCAGTTTGTGTATCTCTGGTTACTGTTCCAGTTGCAGTTGACGTGGATGATTCAGTAGGTTGTGTGGTACCAGTTCCTGTGGTGAATGTTATTGGTGAAGCAGTTTGCGCATCTCTGGTTACTGTTCCAGTTGCAGTTGATGTGGTTGATTCAGAAGGTTGTGTGGTACCAGTTCCTGTGGTGAACGTTATTGGTGAAGCAGTTTGCATATCTCTGGTTACAGTCCCAGTTGCAGCTGATGTGAATGATTCAGTAGGTTGTGTGGTACCAGTTCCTGCGGTGAACGTTATTGGTGAAGCAGTTTGCATATCTCTGGTTACAGTCCCAGTTGCAGTTGATGTGAATGATTCAGTAGGTTGTGTGGTACCAGTTCCTGTGGTGAACGTTATTGGTGAAGCAGTTTGTGTATCTCTGGTTACTGTTCCAGTTGCAGTTGATGTGAATGATTCAGTAGGTTGTGTGGTACCAGTTCCTGTGGTGAACGTTATTGGTGAAGCAGTTTGCATATCTCTGGTTACAGTCCCAGTTGCAGTTGATGTGAATGATTCAGTAGGTTGTGTGGTACCAGTTCCTGTGGTGAATGTTATTGGTGAAGCAGTTTGTGTATCTCTGGTTACTGTTCCAGTTGCAGTTAATGTGGTTGATTCAGAAGGTTGTGTGGTACCAGTTCCTGTGGTGAACGTTACTGGTGAAGCAGTTTGTGTATCTCTGGTTACTGTTCCAGTTGCAGTTGATGTGGATGATTCAGAAAGTTGTGTAGTACCAGTTCCTGTGGTGAACGTTATTGGTGAAGCAGTTTGTGTATCTCTGGTTACTGTTCCAGTTGCAGTTGATGTGGATGATTCAGAAAGTTGTGTGGTACCAGTTCCTGTGGTGAACGTTATTGGTGAAGCAGTTTGCGCATCTCTGGTTACTGTTCCAGTTGCAGTTGATGTGGTTGATTCAGAAGGTTGTGTGGTACCAGTTCCTGTGGTGAATGTTATTGGTGAAGCAGTTTGCATATCTCTGGTTACAGTCCCAGTTGCAGTTGATGTGAATGATTCAGTAGGTTGTGTGGTACCAGTTCCTGTGGTGAATGTTATTGGTGAAGCAGGTTGTGTATGTCTGGTTACTGTTCCAGTTGCAGTTGATGTGGATGATTCAGTAGGTTGTGTGGTACCAGTTCCTGTGGTGAACGTTATTGGTGAAGGAGGTTGTGTATGTCTGGTTACTGTTCCAGTTGCAGTTGATGTGAATGATTCAGTAGGTTGTGTGGTACCAGTTCCTGTGGTGAACGTTATTGGTGAAGCAGGTTGTGTATGTTTGGTTACTGTTCCAGTTGCAGTTGATGTGGATGATTCAGTAGGTTGTGTGGTACCAGTTCCTGTGGTGAACGTTACTGGTGAAGCAGGTTGTGTATGTCTGGTTACTGTTGCAGTTGCAGTTGATGTGGATGATTCAGTAGGTTGTGTAGTACCGGTTCCTGTGGTGAACGTTATTGGTGAAGAAGGTTGTGTATGTCTGGTTACTGTTCCAGTTGCAGTTGATGTGGATGATTCAGTAGGTTGTCTGGTACCGGTTCCTGTGGTGAACGTTATTGGTGAAGCAGTTTGCATATCTCTGGTTACTGTCCCAGTTGCAGTTGATGTGGATGATTCAGTAGGTTGTGTGGTACCGGTTCCTGTGGTGAACATTATTGGTGAAGCAGTTTGCATATCTCTGGTTACTGTTCCAGTTGCAGTTGATGTGGATGATTCAGAAGGTTGTGTGGCACCAGTTCCTGTGGTGAACATTATTGGTGAAGTAGGTTGTATATTTCTGTTTACTGTTCCATTTGCAGTTGACGTGGATGATTCAGTAGGTTGTGTGGTACCAGTTCCTGTGGTGAATGTTATTGATGAAGAAGGTTGTGTATGTCTGGTTGCTGTTCCAGTGGCAGTTGATATGAATGATTCTGTAGGTTGAGAGGTGATGGTAGGTTGCAAGCTACCTGTTCTTGTAGTGAATGTTATTGATGAAGCAGTTTGCGTATCACTGGTTGCTGTTCCAGTAGTAATTGGCATAGATGTTTCAGTAGATTGTGTATTTTTGGGACTTGCTGAGAATGTTGTTGATGAAGTATGCTGCATATCTTGATTATCTGTGGCTGTGATTGTATTTGTTGTATGAGCACTGGGTATCCATGAAGATTCATTGATATTTTGTTTAAGTTTAACTTCTGTTGTGCTGGGGTATGTTATTTCTGCATATCTTTGCATACTTTCAGTAGTTGTATTGGGTATAAGAGATGATTTGGTGCTTTCCACAGCTTTAGTATATATTATTGGTACAGTACTTTGTAAATCTGTTTCAGCTTTCGTAGTTTGCAATGATGATGGCATGTGTTGTATATTGTCTATGTCAGTGGCATTTGTAGATGTCTTTGCTGCAATATTGTCTTTAACTGTCATGTCTGCAACACCAGTGGGTATCGTAATAATAGCAGTACTGGAAGTTAATGTAGTTTCATTCCTTTGTAGTATTTTGGATTCTATAGTGGGCGTGTATGTTATTTTCTGAATGTTTTGACTTTCTTCAGTTCCCATAGCCAATATTTCTGTAGTTGCTTCAGTGTGTGTTGCTGTAGTTACATTGTTTGATACTCTTGTTATGGATTTAGTAGTTTGGTTTTGTACTATTCCTGTAGCTGGTGTTGTTAGTGGTTCAGTTCTTTGTGGTTTTTCAGTTGCAGTTTCTGAAGTAATGGTCAGATTACTTTGGGTCATTTCTGTTGATGTAGCTGGTTTTGTTATTATTGGCTGACTGCTTGAAATTCTCTCAGTTGTAGTATCTGGTATACTAGACTTTGATTCACTACTGTGGGTTCTTTCAGATGGAATATCTTGTGTTCCTTTGATTGACTCAGTGCTTTTGATTTGTTCAATTTCTGCAACTGGAGTTGTTATTATTGAGTCACTGATTTGTATTTTTTCAGTTGTTGCAATAACATCAGATTTTGTTATAATTGGCTCTGTATTCTGCATTGCTTTTGTCTTGGTGTATGTAGCAGGGGTAGTACTAGTTGATGATTTTGGGATAGTTACCAAATTTGTTATTTCTGTAGTCATATTGGGTGATAGTTCCTTTGGTTCAGTATCTTCTACTTCTCTAGCCAAAGAAACTGTAGTAGAAGTGGATAAGGTTTTTATTGATTCAGTACTCCTCAATTTTGTGGCTTCTGTATTATTATGAAGAGATGCTATTGTTATTCCTTCAGTAGTGTCTGCCATTAGAATTTCTGTTTTTGAAATTATAGATGGAGTACTTTGCATGTCTTTTGTTTCTTTTTCATTTTCAAGATGTAAATTTGCAGTTGGGCACATTTGTGTGGGAGATTCTGTTTCATATTGATGTTGTTGGCATTTCTCACCTAAAATGCATTTATCTACGCAGTATATGTGTAATTTTGGACAAGTAAAACATACATGAATAAAGTAGCCATTTAACTGTGAACTACAGGTACAAAACATTGTTGGATCATTTGGAACAGCAAATCGGCCTGGTTTTGTACATCTTGGAATCTTCCGTTGTGGTTCTTCTTTTGAAGTTTGTACTGTGTTTGTCACTTCATCCTGAGTAGCTGTCTTCAAATGTTCACAGTGATTACCAAGAATGCATCTATTATGGAGGGGACTGAAGATCATATTTGCTGGACACTTATAAGCAGATTGAATATATCCTGAAATACTCTGACTACATAAGTAATAATGAGTGCAATCATGAGGTGATGGATGTACTCCAGGAGCTTTGCATTTTGGAAGTTTTGGCTGGCCTAACCAACCACAAGAAGCACAAGGTCTGAAACTTCTTGGTTGACACAGCTGGTAAACGTCATTAAAAGTTGTTCCAGTGGGGCATTTAGCAACAATCAAACCTGTTGGTGATTTACATACATAGTAATAGAGAGACTGAGTTGGATGGCGCCTAATTCCTGTTGTGCAGGTACTGGTGTGGTCAATCCATACTACAGTGCCTCCTCCAGGAACTCCTAAGCATCTGTTCTCATTGAGATCAAAATATTGATGTGGAGCACAGTGTATGGTAGGCATTTGCAAATGCCTGTTCTTACCAGTAATGCAGGCTGCAAGCAATCTCCAATCTATTTCTCCATTCATGTTTCTCGCATTAGAGCTGCATAGGTGCTGCGAAACCTGGTCCAAAAGAGTGAAAAAGTGTTGTTATTCATATTATTCCTTGAAAATATCTCTTTAAAGAATGGTTTCTTCATCCAAAATTAAGAAGAGACTAAATGGCATCTTTAGTTTGTGGTATAATCCTATAAATTGCAATTTCCTCTTTAATTTGGCATATTTTAGTATTTTTGGCATAGCAGTTATATTTTAAATGTGATTTGGTAAACGGTACTACATCTGCCATTTAGTCTCTGAATTGTGTAAGACTTTACAGAAAAAGTTGTAATTGTTATCTACTTTAGAGTGGAAAGGTAGATTTTGGTACATTTTTAGAGGAAGGTTTGTTCCATATGTTGGTGTGCATTTTAAATATGGCAGCAACTATATGTCCAAGCAATGATTTTTTTTTATTTACAAGTATATATGTGATTTTCGCTTTTGTTTCTTCATTTTTATGTTAAACAGTTATTTCTGGAATGACCTTTCTGAATAACTGACCCATTATATCAAGAAATATCAAGAACCTAAATGAAATTT